>APFE031666099.1:41051-88445 GCA_000404065.3 Pinus taeda
TTAAGTAAGTAGATTTTCTTTACTCAAAATTGATACTAAAAATATTGAAATATATCCAAAAGGCTCTTACGGAGGGTTGACAACATGCCACATAGCCGGTGTAAAAAGGAATTCTCAAATGTTCTATGCCATATTAAAAAAGGAAAGTTAATCCAGAGACATCATGGTAAATATACCAAAAAAATGTTAACTTTGGTTATCTTTCACATAAATAATTTATATGAAATAAATATATTAAAAAATGTTATCTTTGGTTATCTCTCATAGTTAGATAGAATGACTATTATATTTTTCATATAGATTCAAATCCACCTTATAGAATATTATGCTTTATAAATATTGTTGTAATGACTTTGTATCTATAAATATGACTGTAATATAAATATTATTGTAATATGAAATAATAATATGTATTAAAAATGAAATAATCTATGAAAGAAATTTATTAATAATCTATAAAAATATAATATATGTATTAATAATTTATAAAATATATGTAATATCAAGGGACTTTAATGCTAGAACTGATATTGTGTGGCTAGCTGAGAACATTAATTTCACTAGTAGATACTTTAAAACTTTGAAGAGATCATCCAGAATGTATTAAACCTTTTATCAAGACCTTGTAATTTGCAATTACGTGATCAAGTAGAATGCAATGAACCTTTATAGTTCTCAAGACCATGTAATTTGCAATGTCATGATCAGGTAGCCAAACCCCAACTAGATGATTGTATTCATGAGATTGGGACTAGTGTTCTGGATTATGTCATATCTCATATCCTTTTTTTCTAATAAAATTATAAAATTTTCCATCTTAAGTGAACATGAGCACCTTTAACCCTAACTATAAACTTGACCATGGATAATGGGTACTTGTAAGAGAATTTTAAGGGTTAGAGGAACTTTCTTTTTCACAAAAGTAAAATGAATATCTTCCATTTAAATAGAGATTTGCCCCTCTTAACTTATAAGGATAACATAAAAAATGCCTATCATAATTTTTTTAAAATCCCATCTACTTCCATTAGCAATCTCTTTATCTAGGTGTCATATAGAAAGAACAATCGAAATACCAACCCTTTGTATCATAATTATTGTAAAATTGTTAAAATAATATTTTTAGATAATCCTAAGGAAAATTTAAAACTTGGTCTAATAAATATGTACAAAGATCTTATTAAAAGGAAGACGAGATGTTATGTAAATAGAAAGCAAGAAAATCTATTACACCTCTCTATATTTGATCCTATAAAGTTTTGGAGGAAAACTTAACATTGTTAAATTAAAGAAAATAATTTAATTCCATTGAATAACTAGAACTTATACTTAAAAGAATTTATGAATCCCATAACACCATGGACACCTTTTTCAATGCCCTTATAGAGGGCAAGGTATTGAGTTTGGGGTGAAGTAGCATTGAAATGGAGAAGATAAGGATATTGAAAGGTAAGGTATCAAGCTTAAGTTTTTAAAATAGGAGGCCGTATCCACATCCCTCCAACACGCGAACTCTTTAATTTGGAAGTGAATCAAGGCTTGCATAAGCCCAATACAAAGTCTCAATGTACCTATTTTTAAAAGTGGGCATAAATCCATTCTGTGTAATTATAGCATAATTATGATAAGCCATATTTAAGCTAAATTGCATAGAATTAGTTTTTAAAAGAAGATTAGCTTATGGCTTAAAATCCATGGTAAAAGAGCTAAGGGACAAGTTGGGTTTATGAGATGTCAATAAATCCCAAGGGATGCTCAAATAATAAAAATGATCTATTATGTTATTTATTGATTTTAGAAAATACTTTGACATCGTTTTTAGTATAGATCTATGGAAGAGATAATGGTTAGAAAGGATCATGGTGCTCTCTAGTTGAGGGTTGTTGTGATAATATGTTATTCTAAATGTATGCTAAAGGACATAACAAATGCATCGACATATATTTCCACAAATATTAACCTTAAATTATGATTCAAATTTACTTCACAAAAGATATGGATTATTGTAGCAGAAAATAAATATTCATAGAAAATAAACACAATTTTTTAGTTTTTTTTGGCTAGCTGAATACCATAATCGTTCTTCCTAGAAATAGATGATGTTCATTTTATCTCAATGGTACATCACCCCTAAGCTAGGGCTTTGACTCCATGGGGAAATATCTCACCCAAATTTAGATACATGTCTAGTACCATAAACTAAGAATCCAAGATACCCAACCCTCACAACCTCCAACCTACAGGCTGATATCCCCCTTCATCCCACACTTAAGTGGTGCACCCTCTACTCTCCACCTACAGTCCCTCAAGCTATGCCATCACTTTTGGGGTGTCTAACATGGATGGAAAAGATACCTCAGAGTCTTGCCACTGTAGGAGTTCCTACTACTATTTGGGGTCCTTATGTAAACTATAAGCCCTCACATCAAACCCTAGTAAAATCCAACCTTCAAGCCCACATCGCCCATCAATCCACACCCAACTCATGTACACCCTTCTCTCCACTTGTAGTACCTCATGGTATGTCACTACCTCTAGGTCACCTAACTTGGATGGATAGGGATGTCCAGAGACCCGTGGCTCTAGGAGTTCCTACTATCATCCTATGTATTCTCCAACCCTAACTAAGTACCTCGTAATACAAGCATATTTTCTTTTATGTACATGTCTTTTCATTGACACTTGGCACTCCATAATGCCACTTAATGGAATTTTCTTATAATCATGTGCACTTTAATAATTATTAAATCACTTGAGCCCCTTTTTTATACCCATGGAGCCATGGCCCCCCATATTGTTTTCATGTGACTTGGCTTATAGCCATAATGTGTTTATTAACATGCATTAGACATCATAGTAGAGGACCATGATTTTTAACATCTAAAACATAAAACCATACATGCACATGGACACACTAGCCCCAAAAGAAATACTCGACTCACCAACCTGGTTAATACATTTTGACTCACCAGCCTAAGTTTCATCTATACATGTTATTTACAATCCAAGGGTTGAGTAGGCGTCTTATATTTCTCTCTGCATTTATGCATTGTCCTTGGTGCATTATATATACACATATATACAACAAGATTATCTAGAAAGATGAGGGTACTCTTCCCTCATTACATATTCATAGTCCGATGTATAACATTTGGGAAAAAATGGGTCCACTATATCTTTATGAAGATAGTGGCTTCATTTCAAAGTAAATTTTGTCTTGTTAAACCTGAAGGTATCCCTTTGACTCCACCTTAATCATGTCATAATACATTACATGGTTAGCAACAAAAACATAATTTTGAAGTAATGAAATATGAAAAATGATTATGAATGTGCATGAATGTTGGCATTGCAATCCTATATGTAATCAAACCGATCCTCTCTAGGATTTCAAATGGTCCAATATATCTAGCTTCCAACTGTGCATAGCTACCAAATTTGAATGAACTTTTAGTTACCTTCCTTTTGAAGAATACATGATCAACAACTTGAAATTCCCGGTATAACCTATTCTTATCTGCATAGCTTTTTTATATATCCTAGGAATCCTTCAAATTATATGTAATTTATACTACTTCATCTTCCAATTCCATGAGCAGGTCTGGAGAAGCAATGGCCATGTGAACTAGATTTTCCCAACTCATAGGTGTGTTAGATTTTCTTCCATACAAGCCTTCAAATAGGCCCATCTTCGAAGATTCTTGGCGTCCATTATTATTAGTAAATTCCACCAACTACAATTATATCTCCCATTTCAATGGTTTGTCCATCAAATATAGACTCAACATATATTCAATAACCTGATTAACTCTCTTTGTTTGTCCATCTAAATCTAGATGGAATATTGTTCGAAATTTTAAATTGGTTTTAAATTCCTTCAAGAAACCTATCCATAAGTTGGATGTAACATGGGATCCTTATCTAAAATAATTACCCTGGGAACACCATGTAGCTTGACAGTTTTCTTCATGTAAATCTTAGCAACATTAGTTGCCTTATGTGTTCTCTTCATTGGAAAATATTGGGAAACCTTGGTGGTTTTATTAACCACAACCATGATGGAATCATTTTTCCTCACATTTCTTGGAAAATTTATAATGACATCGATAAAGAAAAAAATTCCCTTTTCCACTAAAGAATGGGTATTGGTTGTAGCAACATTGTTGTATGCCTATGTCCATTTTTAACTTTTTGGAATTACAAGGACTTGAATATATAATCATCCTCTTATTTGTTACGATATATCAAAAATTATTGTTTTCTTATTGTTGAAATTGTCTTTTGGTGCCCTCGATGAGTAGCATAAGGCATGCTATGGATCTCAGTCAACACTAAATTTATGAGCACTTGATAATTTGGCACATAAATCCTACCTTTACATGAAAGGATTTTATCTTCTCTTATTTTGTGTTGGAGTTATAGCGTTGGAATTGATGTCAATAAGTACTTAGCACTCTTCTCCATGTGATGATGTCAACCTAGATTGTATCATACACTTGGTGATTGGTAGTAGAGTTATAGGAGGATGCCAAGGTACCTCGCAAGGTGGAGTCTTATGTTGATGTTTTGATGATGGAAATGTTCTAGTAGATGTTGGACAAAAGACTATTTGCTAGATGAAGAGAGGCTAATCTAAGGTAACACAGGTCATAAGAGGAGAACTTGCATTATAACTCACCCTAGTAGGATTGTAACTTGTGTTATAATTAGCTTCCTCAATGAAAAATGTGTGTTATACCCTCTAGAGTGGATTTCCTGACTTGCATGCACAACTTAGTTAATTCCAGGGGCAATTCCAAGGGCAATTAATATGGTTTTTTCACTTGGTAGTTGGTCAATAGTTTGAGGAAGTTATCTAGAACATGGTTAAAGTTGAAAATGTCCCTCATTCAGTGAAGATTATGGAGGAAAAAATTGAGGAAAAATGTTCAAAATACCAGATCAATTCAAGAGTGTATGAACATAGTTGTTGAGCTCTGTACTACTTTGTCACTATTGTATTAATCAATCCAAAAAATTATATATTGGAGAATATTTTGAGGAGTTTAGGATGGTTGATATATTGAGTGAAAAACAAGGAAAGTGTTCAAGTGGAGGAGACTCTGTAGATTTTCTGAAGACTTGTAGAGACAAGATAGAAGTTGCAAAATGTAGTAGAAGCACATTTTAGCTAGCATATTGAGAAAAAAGTGAAGATATGGTGTAAAGAATGATTGAAGATCATTTAATATATGGTTCCAACTAGTTTATTCATCAAAATATTGTTTACTATGTAGAGTCTATTTTTAAATAGATTTATTATATCGTAGAGAGGATCGACATGTTTGCATTGAGCTTTGAAGTTCTCCTTGGAGCCTAGTTTGAAAATGAATGAAAACATGGGTCGAATATTTTGAGAAGGTTTGAGCCTTCATTAAGTAGTGGTTGAACAAGAAAGGGGTGATTGATCCTTGTAGGCAGTGACAAGAGCAATAGTATATTGGGAGGCCTATCTCCACCCATTTGTGGTTGGGAAAATTTTAATAGGAGTGCTAGCTTTCAGCAAGTGGTGGCTTGCAATGTCATGTGAGTAGAGACTTCCTAGCTAGTGGTCGCCAGTAATACTCTTGAAAGGGGTAGTCGCTCCTAGATGGTGGAGGCCATTTTAATATGTAATGCTTTTATTTCTATATATTAATAGGAGAATGAGTAACAACACACCAATAATAGGTGGTTTTATCCCTTCGAGGTTTCCACTAGAAATCATTTGTGTTTTATGTGTGTGATTGTTTTTGTGGTTATGTGGTATTGTATATTGCTCTCATCTCTCTTTGTATGTTTCAGATTATAAATTTTTAAAGGGTTAATTGGTTGGAGTAAAAATTATATTTGTCATAACTATTCACCCCCCTCGTTGTGATCTACATTTCCACCAAGTGGTATTAGAGTCGATTCTCTCGAGTGAATATTAACCACTTGAGAGTAGATTATGGACCATGGCTAAGAAGAGGAAGAAGGTGTATCCAAAGAAGAAGAGAAACAAATAGTAAGTAATATTTCAAATTCAGATGAACCCATCTTTTTGTTGATCAATAATGGTGAAGATAATCATGATGACCATCTTACATCTGATTTCCAATTTCCTTACAAATGTAATGATGATGATGATATTGATATTGATGGGTTAGAATATGATAACCAATCGATTGACATTGATATTGTTCAAAATTCAACAAGAAAATCTATTTTTGACTTTGCCTTGGTCAAACTAGATTAAAATTCAAATTTCAATTTCAGCATAATAATTGGAGGAAGTTAACTGAGGTGACATGGCACTTTTCACTCAGTTAACTCAGTTAATTCGAGTTGGAGACAATTGATTTTAGTTCGTTATGATTCATTGCTAATTTATAGAAATCCATTTCAGTTAATTTGAGTTATTGTTAGTTAAACTAGTTCTAACTATTAGAGAACTAGTGGAAGGTCCAATAGTGGGGTGTGTAGTCGGTCACACTTCAGTGATAAACTATATAACTAATCAATTAGCCAAGAATAACTTATGCATGCATAGAATTCAAGTTACCAAGTTGAGATTGAAGTACAAAGGTAGTGTACTATCATTTCTGAATTATTCCAAGTTGTACAGGTGGTGCATGCAGTCAGACATTGGCCTAAAGGAATTAAACAATCTAGATTGAAGAATTTCCTAATTAATAGGGGTTTGATTCCTCAAGAAATAGTGCAAGGAAATAAGAGCTTGTTAGGCTGAGAAATTAGTTAATTGTTTGTCATCTTCAATTTGTGAAGCAGTGAGATAGACTATATAGGTGCAGAGGTTGCTCCAGCTTGAACAGACATTGTATTTCTTCTCTATTGTTTGATTAATGAAACACATATAGTAAGGGGTTTTGAGCAATTTCTTTCCCCTTGATAAATCTGTATATATATGTGTGTTGAATCATGATGCATGTTTATGATTTTTTTTTTGCTCGTGAATTTTTTTTCGTGGTTGGGTAGAGTAGATTTAAATATTATGTTTTAGTAAATTACATGAGTATTTTAGAATCTACATAGAATTTATAGATCATGTATCAGAGAAGGACTCATAGTAGAGAAGAGAATTCGAAGTTGTTATTCCATGAGGATCAAATTTGTAGGATCAATTCTTGAGAGCTAGCAAGATGGTGTTCTATGGTCTAAGGCTTGAGTATTCGCTTGAGGATAGCTCAAACATTGTTATTTGCAAGGACTGCATGGAGGCGGTACTAGAGGATAATGGGTTGAAAGAATTTGTCGAGCATGCCAATCCAAAAGCAAGATCATCTGACATCAAAGATATAGCAGAATGGATGAAGTGTTTATTGAAGGTGAGGTGAATCATATTAGAAGGTGTGAAGGAAAAAATCATAACCAATCTACATGGGATATAAACCCGTATGAAATGTGGCAAGCACCAATAGATTTGTTCTAGAACAACAATGAATAGAGGAAATTTACACTCAAAGATAAGATTTAAAATATCAAGATGCAGAATACACAATCGATTCAGTATTACCTGATCAAGTTCACAAAATGTCATGATGATCTTGGAGGAGTTAATGTTACTATTTTAAAGGATGATATCATAATTCTGGCCCTTCTAATCCTTCTGAAGAGCTATCACAACTACATATATTTGGTAAACGTAAGGGAGAATCCACCAAATTGGGAACATATTTGGTATGATTTGGTACAGGATGCAATAAGGAACAATACTAGAGATGAGACTTCACTAAAGTGTGAGGATGAGGACAGTTGTGCCTTGGCTAGAAAGGAAAAGAAAGGGAAATGGAAGAAATCCCAATTCAAAGGAGAATTTGGTCAAGGGAGAAAGAAGAAATACTTTTTCAAGATCAAGTGCTTTCACTGTCACGAACTGGGACACTATGCCATGAAGTGTCTACACAAGAAGGCAAGCAATAAGACCTCAAGAGGAGAGAAAGGTGAAGTTGTAGCTTCATAGTTTGAGATTTTGATTTCAACCTCTTTCCATGCATGGTGAGCACGGTGATGGGTAGTGTGTGGTACTTGGACAGTGGTGCTTCATTCCATATGAAAAGCAACAGATAATTTTTTAGTGACCTGGAGGAGAAATCTCTTCATATGCACATTGAGATGGGAGATGATGGAAGGTATAGCGCGAACTCTATTGGTACAATTACTTTTTATAGGGAGTATGTCTCCCCTATCAAACTCAATGATGTTATTTATGTTTCAAGCCTAAAGAAAAATAATATTTCAGTTGCTATGTTGGAAGAGTGTGGCTACGAGGTGATATTCACCAAAGGGAAGGATTTACTAAGACACATAGCCATTATACAATTGGAGCGAATAAGGGTTCATGTGAAGAACCTCTACAAATTAGATGTGGAAGTCTATGCAACATTTAGCACAAAAGTAGAGAAGGTGCGGAGATGATTTATCTATGAATTATGGCATAGAAGACTTGGCCATTTGCATCATGGTTCTTTAAATATCATGCAACAAATTTCTACAGGCCTCCCCAAAGGAGAACTAGAGCAGCAAGATATGTGCAAAGGGTCTACCTTGGGGAAGTACACAAAATCCACACTCAATGATCAGGAAAACAAGGTGCATGCAGTCCTTGAAAGGATCCACTCTGATATCTATGGACCTTTCTCAACAACATCCACTTACAAGCACAGGTATTATGTAATATTTGTAGATGTTTTCTCATGAAAGTCTTGGCTATTCTTCATGTAGAAGAAATACCATACATTCTCCAATTTTGTTGAATTTAAAGCACTTGCTAAGAAAGAATCTAGAAGGAAAGTGAAGGCTCTCAGGAGCTATAAAAGAGGTGAGTACATGTTGAATGAGTTTAAAAATTTATGTGCAAAACAAGGAATTCAACAGGAGTTGATAGCACCCCACAACCACAGTGGAATGGGGTGGTTGAGAGGAATAACAAAATTATTTTGGAAGAAGCAAGGGTGATGTTGCATTACCAAGGCCTACCACTACACTTGTAAGTTGAAGCATGAAACACAACTGTCTATTTGTAGAATATGTGTCCTCATCGATTGCTTGGCATGAGTACACCAAAAGAATCCTTTTGAAGGAAGAAACCAAATGTGTCACACTTTAGGATCTTTGGATCATCAATTTACTGTCATGTTTCCTAAGGAATGAAGGAAAATCTAGATCCAACAACATAGTTGGGCATATTTGTGGGTTACATAGAAACACCTCAAAACTCTTGTGTGTACTTTCCATCCCTTAAGATGAAAATTGTTCATAGGGATGTGAAGTTTGATGAGGAGAGGGAGATGAGGAGTTCTGTGGAGAGGGAGCTTCAGTTGCATTCAAATCATGAGATTTTGGCTCCAAAGGAAGAATCTCAAGAAGCTAGAGTAGCCACAAGTAGAGGAGTAGAGAGTGGACACTTCCACTCAAGCAAAAATATCCAGAGAAGGAAGAAAACAAACCCAAGAAGCTGAGAGGCTGATGCATGATGCTAGAGAGATTGTGGGAGCACACACTTCCTAGTGCAGGCAGTTAACATCACCATATCGGTACACTAGCTACATGGATATGATGAGTGAGCTTGTAGGGACTAATCCATCCTGATTCTAGGATGTTGTAGACAAAACAATATGGATTGATGCTACGGTAGAGGAAAAAAATAGAGCCAACGACACAGTTGGGCATATTTGTAGGGTACACAGAAACACATCACAACTCTCGTGTGTACTTTCCATCCCTCAGGATGACAATTATTCGTAGGGATGTTAGGTTTGATCAGGAGAAGGAAATGAGGTGTTCTTTGGAGAGGGAGCTTCAGTTGCATTTAAAAGAAGAACCTTAGGAAGTTGTGGAGTAGCCACAAGTAGAGGAGTGAAGAGTAGAGACATCCACTCAAGCATAAACATCCAGAGAATAAAGAAAATGATCCCAAGAAGCTGAGAGACTAATGCATGATGCTAGAGAGACTGTGGGAGAACCCACTTCTCAGTGTAGGAAGAGAAGGCCACTCGATTGGTACACTAGCTACATGGATATGATGAGTGAGCTTGTAGAGACCAATCCATCCTCATTCGAGCAAGTTGTAGATAAAATAGTATGGGTTGATGCTATGGTAGAGGAATATGATTCCATTATCAGAAACAATGTTTAGTAAGTGGTTTGAAGACCAGAAGAAAAACTAGTGGCGAGTTCGAGATAGATCTAGAAGGTAAAGTAATTAGCAGACAAAAGCATCAAGAAACACAAGGGGAAATTTATTTCCAAGGGGTTCTCTCAGGTGGAGTGAATTGACTATGAGGAGGCATTTTCTCTGGTATTAAGGTACTCTTCCATGAGACCAATTCTAGCACTTGCAGCTCAGATGGGATGGAAGATCCACCAGATGGATGTGAACACAACATTCCTCAATGGAGTTATTGAGGAGGAGGTGTACATTGAACAACCAAAAGGTTTTGATACCTTTGATAGAGATTCAAATGTGTGAAAACTCAAGTGAGTGTTGTATGGATTGAAGAAAGCAACCCATGCTTTGTACACTAGAATCGACAACCATCTCACTAGGGTTAGGCTTCACCAAAATTAAATCCTATGAAAACCTTTATCATATTGTTTTTAAAAGTAGATAATTGATTATTATGTTATATGCCGATGATTTAATTCTAACGAGTAATGAGAAGTTGATAAGTTCTTGCAAAGAGGATCTTGCAAGTTGATTTGAGATGAAGGGCATGGGACTCATGCATTATTTCCTCGATGTGGAAGTATGGCAAGGAGATGGCGAACTACTTTGATCTCAAGGATAGTATGCCACTGAGATACTAAAGAAGTTCTGCATGGAGAGTAGCAAACCCATGGACACTCCTCTAGCATGTAGTTGGAGGAAAGAGGATGCCACTTCTACTGAGGAAGTGGAGGCTACTATTTACAGAAATCTTGTGGGTTCACTTATGCATTTGGTGAAAAAACAACCAAACATGCATTATGCAGTTAACTAGATTAGTCAAAAAATGGTTAAGCCAACCAAACTGTATTGAAATTTGGAAAGAAGCAAAGTATGTGTTGAGATATCTCAGAGGCACTTCTCAGTTCGGTCTTTGGTATAGATGGACAGAGGGTGCGAAGATGCAAGGCTTCATAGATAAGGATTGGGTGAGGAAGAGCACACCAGAAGGAGTTTTTAGTGCTGGGTGGGACATAGTTTCTTGGTACAATAGGAAGCAAAAATTTGTGGCAATCAACTCAGCAGAAGCATAGTACATGGTTGCAAGTCAAGCAATATGTGAGTCAATTTGGATGAGAAAGATTCTTGTTGGGTTATTTGGGCATATGATGGATCCTACTATGCTTTATTGTGATAATAAGAGTTTTATGAAACTATTTGAGAATCCTGTATTTCATGATCAATCCAAGCATATCGATATCTGGTATCACCATCTCTGGGATTGTGTGTAAATGCAGATTATGTTGTTGGAGTACAATCCTATAGAGGAACAAGATGTTGATATTTTGAAAAAGGTTTTGTGAAGAGGAAAATTCTAGCTCCATAGAGGAAGGAGTGGGTTTCTGATAATCCCTTTCTTGCTAAGAGGGAATGTTGAAAATGAAATAAGAAAATCTAGTTTTGAATTTCCCTTGGTAAAAATAGATTAAAATTCAAATTTCAGTTTCAGCAAAATAATTGGAGGAATTTAAATGAGGTGACATGGCACTTGTCACTCAGTTAACTCAGTTAATTGGAGTTGGATACCCTTTAGTTCAGTTCAGTATAATTGATTTCTAATTTCTAGCAATCTATTTGAGTTAGTTTGAGTTGTTGTTAGTTAAACTAGTTCTAACTACTAGAGAACTAGTGGAAGGTCTATTAGTGGGGTGTGAAATCAGTCATACTTTAGTGATCAACTAGTTAACTAATAAACCAACCCATAATAATTTATGCATGGATAGAATTTGTGTTATCAGTTGAGATTGGATTTCAAGGGAAGTGTACTATCATTTGTAAACTATTCCAAGTTGTACAAGTGGTGCATGCAGTCAAAGGTTGGCCTAGAGGAATTGCACAATCCAAATTGAGGATTTTCCTAATTAATAGGGGCCTAATTACTCAAGTAACAACACAAGGAATTAGGAGCTTGTTAGGATGAGAAATTGGTTAACTATAGGCTGGAGTCAGTCTATGAAGCAATGTGTTAGACTATACAAGTGTAGAGGTTTCTTAGGCTTGAGAAAGCATTGCATTTTTTCTTTATTATTTGATTAATGCAATACAAATAGTAAGGGATTTTGAGAAGTTGAATTCCCTTAGATAAATATTTGTGTGTGTATATTGAATCATGATGAATGTTTATGATTTTTTTTCTCGGTCATGAATTACTTTCCTTAGATGAGTATAGTAGATTTGAGTCTTATGTTTAGGTAAATTACATGAGAAGTTTTGAATCTACATATAACTTCTATAGATATTTCAAATAGAAGTGGATATAATCATTTTGGAGGTAAATAGGATTTAGAATATTTTGATGATGGAGGAAAGGAGAGATCTATTAAATATCAAACTCAACTTATCTCAACATCAGGTGTAATAAAAAGGCTTTCACTTGGAAATAAATATTTAAAGAAATTGCTTTAAATGATTAAATAAAGAGAAAATTTTCAATAAAGAAATTTCTAGATTAAAAACTCATCTCGAAGAAGGAAGGAAAATTAAATAATGGGTGAGGAAGTAGTATAAGTAAAAGGAAGATCAGTATCAAAGTCTAGAAGTTGAAGTGGTTTCATTGAGAAGTGATTTGGAGAAGAAAAATACTTTATTTAATTTGTATAAGATGAATCAAATATGTACTTCGGTTAAATCACATCTTAGCCTACACAAAGGAGAAACTAGTTCAGAATCAGATCTCAAAAATCCTATAGAAAATGATAGTAGTGAGAAATAAATCTAGTAGTCAAAGCAGGAGCAAAGGTCGAGCCAAGGAAATTCATTTCATCAAGAAGTATAATTGCAACCTTTGAAGATGTCAAATGTTTTAATTGTCAAAAACCCGAGAATATTGTAGTGTACCATAGAAGGAAAGAGATTAAGTCCTCTCTAAAAAAGGAGCATCCAAAGGAGAAGCATACTCTAGCAAGCATGCAAGGAATACTTCCCTCACCACAAATATAAAAAATAGTCAAGTATAATAGTCATTTTTATGGATACTATTTCTCATGAAATGATTTTTGTCATAAAGTGATTCACTATAGTACCTACCTGACGAAGAGTAGATTCAAGTCCTACCCTTTTTTCTTGGTCACATAAGGTGTTCTATATGTGAAAACAATGGCCAAAAGGCCAAACATTGAAATATTTGCATGTGTCATAGGAAATACATTCAAAGAGATAACATCATGTAAGTCCATCCACACAAGAAGAGAGAAGGTGATGCAGATGTCAAATATAATTCTATAAAATTTTGGAGGAGAAAGGAGCAGCAAGATACCCCCACCAAAGAAATGAGGTTGGCATGGTCTCAGGCGGACATATGGCCACATCTTGAGTTGCTTGTAGACCATTGGAGGTGTAGCCATATCGGAGGGATTGTATATGGCTAGATCTGTCTTTTAGGAAAGAGATGTATTGAATCAATGGGAGATACATGAGGTTTGAAGTATTGTTTACATTTCATCTTTTATCCTTATTTTAGTTTGTTATCAGTTGGATTAGCCACATATATTTTCTGATAGCTTTTGAGAAACTCTATGTTGATTCTTATCATACTTTTGAGGACATGACAACCATGTATTTGATCTTATGCATATGATGAAGGATCTGTTTTAGTACATGTATGGTGTGCCTCCACATGTTTTTTTGAAGATAATTGATATTGCAGATTTTTTATGAGTGATATGTTTTCACTCAGAAGTCTTCCCTAGAAGTTATAAAAGAAGGAATAATCCGAGGGTAGGATTTCAGGCTAGTTATTAGTGCTCATGATGTTTTGTTTTGATTGGGTGGTGGAATTAAGAAAATAGACGGGTAGAACAAGTATTCAGGCTATTGGGCTATGGAGTCAATCAAAGAGTGACTTAACTGGATCAAATCAATCACTAAAGTAAGTGTTCACATGATAGGCTAGCACAACAAAAAGCAAATCTGCAAGCTCGAATGAATGAGGTAGTCTTAGACAGGGCAAAGGGAAATGAAGAATCTTTAATCTGGGATTAAGATCAAGAAAAGTAGGACAATCAGTAGGAAAGGGAAACTAATAATCCTTTACTATGGACCAAATGGGAGGGAAACTATGGAAGTAAGGGAGCAATTAAGAATTCCCAAACCATATAGTTTAGCAGAAAACATAGAGAAAGTAAACAGTTAAAACAGAGAGCATTTAAGCTAATTCTAAGATCTCATTCCTTGTTTACTATTTAGATTTCATAGGAGACACATATGTGAATATTTATAACATGATGAGAAAACAATATTTAAACATGAAGAGATAATACTTATTTGGTTCCAACTGTGCACAAGATTCGAGTGAAATGTCCTTAGCTTTATTTCATGATCCAGCAAAACCAGTCCAATCTTGAATACAATAGCTCCTTAGCTCAATATAAAATGTCTACAGAAATTTATTTTAATCCACCCTAATTACTTCAATTTGTGAAGTATTTATACAAAAAATGTTACAAAATATCTCAAAACAATATGAGAATTATTCTAGGAAACTGAAAATATCTTCAAGCATGAAGATAGAGGCAGATGGAGAACTATCTTCTCACTGTCCCTTTTATTGTGACTGTGCTGGTTGTTGTAATTCAGATTTGGCTCTTTCAATTGCTTGATACTTATATGTTGGAATCACTTTATGTGTTCTACCTACTGATACTCTTTACTTGCTACACTTTGACTCTGTTTTACCTATTTTACTTGGTTGCCATATAGATTTCTTGCAGTAACTTTACAGTAAATCTGTTAGTTTCATCCACCATTCACTTTTAAGTAATTTCATCCTTATCATATTTCTATATATCTCATCAGCTTCAGTATACTTGGAAAAATTTGGCCTATTGACGAACAAGTGCTTTACCTCATGCTCTAGGAAAAACGGATTTTCCAGATTTCATATAATACCTTCCCAGTGGGTAGTGCTTTTACCCCTGAAGTAATAGCTTGGACGTTGGCCAAATTATTTAGTCTTTCAACATAATTATCTTGCGTCATCATCTTTTCATGTATTGCCATAGGACTGGGAAGTCCTTTTTCTCTTAAAATACCAAACTTTGTCATAAATCTATCAATGTCAGCTCGGACGTTTTGGCATTTTTCTCAAGAGTGAGCATAAGGTTTCTCTTGGTAAGAATCTTCTTTCTTTCTGCGATCATTCCTATTTTGTCTTCTATGACTAGTTCATCAAGCTGATACTTGTTTCTAATGTTCAAAAATAATATCAATTGGTTGGCCTCTTCAGGCTTCTCTCCCAACTCTTCCATTGTCTTGCAAATTGCTCATGTAGCTAGTTTTACCTATTCAGTTTGTTAAAAAATTACTTGAATAGATGGCCAAACATCATTGATAGAGACAATGATGTTGGCCTAAAGAATTTCCTTTATATCTCCTAGTGACTGTTGCAATGTCAAGTTCTTTTCAAGGACTTTTATCCTTTCTCCCATTCTTTGATTCTTTTGAGCTTCTTCTTTTTGTTATATTTGTGCAAGTTTGCAATCAGTTTCCAAACTTAACACTTTTTCTCTAAGTTTTTTGAGCTCAGTAGCCTAGATGGTCATTTCCTCCATGGCTTTTACCAATTCAACTGTCTTTTCTGTGGATGTCCCTGCGCTTGTAGATGTACCTGTAACTAGGAGAGCTATAGCTGGTGGAACTGTTGGTGCTAAGGAAGCAGCCAATGTGGAGGGTATTGCTGTAGAGACTGTAGGAATCACAGTCTACGAAGTGGTGGCCAACTCACTCTGTCTAGACTATATCAATTTATCCAGCTCTTTCTCTGTTTCATTCAGTTGTTCATTCAGCTTAAGGACTAACTCCATAAGCTCTTCCTCCTTCTGAGTTTCCAATAATTCAGCTATCTGAGGATGATGCAGAGGTGGAATTTTGAGCTAATTTTTTAGTGTAGCTATGTCATTATTTTTCTTTTTAATAAGCTTTCTATATCCTTCACATCCTTGGGATGATGCCCTAGTTCTCTGACTAAGTCCTCTAAGGAATTTATCCTGGTATCTTTGGCCTATGAAGAGGCCTTCTCTAATTGGAATTGCACTAATATATTATTCAGTGAATTTTGGAGTTGGTGAGATGCAATGGCCTTGTTGGTCAAGTTGGAATAGACCATTTCCCCAATCTGCTTCTGTAATTCTATTTGGCCAATAGGATGAATATCCTTCGCCAATACTTCAAAGTCTGTTTTTAAGTCATCTACTATTGTCCTAGGCTGTTGTGTAGTAGCCTTCATGAAAGTCATCTACATTTTACCTTCTTTCATATCAAAGGCTAACATTAGCCTTGTTTGATAAGTAGGGGCCATTTCGAGGTAATGTGCATAGCTTTGGGCCCTCAATCTTTCATTCTTGGCCTTTATTTCTTTGTATTTCTCTCTAATGTCTTGGCTTTGGCCAGTTGAAGCCCTGAATGAGGATACTTCCACGCTCCGTTGTCTCTCTAGCATTTGATCCTATGAAGTGGAAGGTTCTTGTGTACCACTAGAGGGAGTGGCCTACCTACTTTCTACTCTTTCTGTACCTACAGTTCCAATTATTTGCTCAGTAAATTCTTGTTCTAAAAATGGATTTAATCTTTGCCTCTTGACATAAGTCTACGCAATAGGTCTGCTAGAAGGAGTGGCCTCCTCTCTATCTTGTTTAGGATTCTTCTCCTCATTTAGAGGAGTCTGTAAAATAGGAGGATTACTCATGATATGTTATGGTTGAGCCAAATCTTATGATATCTCTGGCTACTCTAATTCCTCTTGCTCTTGAGGTCCTTCTTCTACTATTTTCTCACTGTGTCTCTGTGTTTCCCTTCGAGATTAGGATCCTCCTAGCACCTGTACAAAGGAATCCTCATCAAGTCTTCATTCTAAATCAATCAACACATTATTTACAGCAAATTCTGTGCTATCTCGGTCTACTAAAGTATTCTCCACCCATTAGAGTTGATTTTCATATTGTTCAATTTTAGGAATTTTGTGGTGGATATAAGGAGATAATTTGTTCTTTTGTCTCCTATTGTAGATGAACTCTAAAGGGTCATATCTCCATATAAAACTTGTTTCAGTTTTAGCCTTTGGAGGATTCCTTCTACTTCATTTCGTGCTTCCCTACTGTTACATATGAAGGGGCCAAGCTGATCTTTTATTCTAAGTTGAGATTTCTTCTTGGCCTTCGCAAAATGCACCTCATCTGAATTAATCATTTTCATGTAGCACTCCAAAGCAAACAATCTCATGGGGAGGTATCTGGGAAGTTTGTAGGGTGCCAAATCACATCCATATATTCTAATTTTAGTGTGATTTTGGTACAAGTACCAATCTCCCACTCTATATTGTTTGGACAACTGTAGGACCCTCATGATATCTGTACTAATTCTGGGGGGAGTACTTCCTAACAGCATAATTGTCACTGGGTGCACAAAGAGATCTATGAAATCAGTATAAGAATATGAAGAGTCATATAGGTGGATTAATTAAGTCCAAAAGACTATTGATCTAGGGTTTCCTCTGGTATCAAGCTTTTGGAGTGTGAATGGGAATTTATCAGCTTTATAGTATAGGAAACGATGATATAAAACTAAACAATATTTGAACAATCTTTCATTTTCCATCCTCATGAATTGATCATGCATCTTCCCTGCAATGAACTTAGCATAGTCAAACATCATGGCAGGTGGTTGTCCAGGAGTGTAGATGGACATAAAGGCTATAATAATTTCATCAACAAATTCACTTGTAGTCTAGCCTAACACACTAGATATCATTTCTATGATGTTTCGGCCAAGATAAGTGAATATGGTTTCTATGAAGGTCTGGAATAATTGAGCAAGTTTGATTGAGTTGAGTGTAGGGAATCTATTCGGCAAGTCTCCAACAGAAAGGGGGGTCAGGTTTTGGTTTGGTTGCAACTACAACATTTCATTTATGGACTCAGCAGTGATGGTAAATAATACATAATGGTTGGGGGTCATTACTGCTCTTTGGCTGGGACTATAGTTCATATGGCAATAGTGGATAATCTCTGGGAAGATATGAACTCTGGGGAATTGGTACTTGGGTAAACCTGATTGTTGAAGACCTATTTTTTCTGCATGGTTCAGGTACTGGTCTCTATACCTATGGTATAATTTCAATGGGGATTCTTGGATAGAGGTATCTTTAATTTGAAAATCTTTATCTACCAATGGGAGATGTTCTATATTCTTGTGGGGAGTAGAAATTGGTAGGACATTTAATGCAATTGGAGTAGCCATCCTTGGTTCTTGTGGATTCAAGGATGGGGTAAAGGGTTTTTAGTAAAATTGGGGAAAATTGGTCTAATTCAGAGTATTTTGGAGTCACTGGGGAACTGCCTTACTGAATTACTTAGTAATGTAAAGAAATTGAGTCAAGGGTTAGGAATAAAACAGGGTTTCTCATTGAATTTGGGTAAATACTTGGTTTTAGCTCTGAATGGATTGTTGGGCAACTATGCATAGTTTGCAGGAAGCACACGTGACTGAAAGGTGGTCTGGAGTTTCAGAAACTTCAGCAGGTTGGCAGTTGGACGTGGGTTAATGTTTGCACATACTCCGGTGCTTGCATGGAGGTCTGAGTAGTAGTTTTCATGATAAAACTAAAAACAAAGAGTTTTATAGTTTTATTTGCAAATTCAACTATTTTGGCAAGTACATGGTGAAAGGTACAGCTGGCATTAAGCAGGGGATGTGACATTTTGTCATCTAGCTGCACTACTTTTAGGCTGGAGTGGTTTTGGGGGGAGGTCGCCTGATGCCATTCATCCGGTGTCACATAGCAGCGAGGTGCATAGTAAAACCACCCATATCGGGCGGGCAAAGGTCAACCTTCGGACACTGAACGATATGATCGTCAACTGTTAGATCAAAAGGGTCTTGATCATAGAATGATCGGGGCAGGGATTTGACATGAAGTTTAATAGAGGGGCCCGATAGATGTTTAAGCGCAGCGAGATTAATTAATCACATATTATGGAGGTTTAATGATATCAGGGGTGATTTCATTGGTGAGGATAGATTTTTAATTAACCATTGATTGATTAAATAATCTCTTTTATTCAGTGGTGGGTTTTGGTTATTAATTAGCTGATGATCATGATATTAATAAAGTTTATGTTTCAAACTTTAGGCGTGGGGTATTAATATAAGGGTTTTAATAAATACATATAGGAGAGGGTATTTTTGGGAAATATATAAATAAAATTAAAAGTTAATATGAATGAAAGCAGTAAATGGATTTAGAACTAAGTATAATGTACATTTATAATTCATTGGCTTTGTATAAACACGTTATAACTTAGGCTTAGTGTTATTTTTGTCGGTTTTCTTAAGAAAAGGGATTTGCTTGGGAAAATGAGTGAATTATGGAGGGAGTGAATGCTTGAGAGGGGACTTTTAGTGGTTAGGACCTATAAGTTATTATGCTAAGGGTTCGGTCCCTCCAGAATTTAGAGAAATGCTTTGAGCCCCTTTAAGTTAAGGTTTTAGGTACTTTAAGACTTTCCTTGGAAATTATTTAAGTGAAAAATGTAATGAATGAGGGAGGGTAATCAATTGAATTTTTGTACTTTGGTAAATGCTAAATTATCATCCATACTTTAAAAATTTGATGATGAAGGTAAATGACATGATATGATCTAATCAATCATCACAATTCTGCAACCATTCAACTACTTACCCATCTACTCATCCTACCATTTCTTATACTCTTTATTAGGGTGCACTTAACCTGGAAAACCCTTTATCAAAACATTTTCTTTTCTTTTACAAAAATGATCTATGTAAGTCTAACCTTATTACATTCAAGGGCTCATATTAAACAATTGAGCTCTTTTTATTTACTCTACCTATCTACTTATCTACCAAGATTGCATTGTTTGGTTAGATTTTCATTCTCTATCTATAAACATGAAATTTAAAACATGAAGTAGCCAAGTTTAAGCATTTTAACTATCCATGGATTGTGGCAAAGGTAACAAGTTGCACACAATATTTTTATTCTACATCAAAAGTAAATGGTAGTGGCATTTTCACTTGCACACTTTCATGGTCTTTTTTCTTTCTTGGGGTTCATTTTTTCATCTTTTTTGACCTTTTTTATTCTTTTTGTCCTTTTATTTTTCTTTTAGGACATACCCTCTTTAGATTTTTTTTTTTGTTTTTTGAGTTTTTGAATATGGAAAACATTTGCAGAAAGCAAAGGTATGTACATATTACAATTTTGGCCTCATTTATTCAAAAATTATGAATCCTATTGGTATAGGAACATAATAGTGGCTCCAATTGGGGATGGCATTTCATGGTGAAATGTCAAGAACTTGTAGATAAATGACCTTCTGAATTACTGTGACTTTACTCTACAACTTTTCCCTTTTACTTCATTGCTTTATTGATATTTATGACAGTGAAACTTTTGAAGCTTAGGGTCTTCTCTTCGGGCTTCAACTCCAAAATTACCATCCAATCAACACTAACCTTTATGAAAAATAAAACATGTACAAGTGATTAGTGAAATCAGTGACTAGGATCTATATAGTGCTTAAACATTCGACCATTAACTGGTCCTCCTTCTAGTTCTACACCATCCAATTCTTTGAGGAAATAAGCATTATTACCTCTGAAAGCATAAATGATGTAAGGGTCTTTCCATAGGAAGTCAAACTTCCCATGTTTACCTTTATTCTCCCTTCTTGAGTCCCATTTCAAAACTTTATCTCCTAGATAGAAATCTTTTGCCTTGGTCCTTTTGTGAAAATATTTCTTGATTCTCTCCTGCAGAACTTGGGATCTGATATACACTTCTTCCCTGGTTTGTTGGAAGTGAATTGTCTGCTTGATCCTCCTTTGAATATCATTTGGCTCAATCTGTGTTTCTTGGATTAATTTCATCATTGATGTTCCCAAGGAAGATGGGTAATCAACTTCCATTCCATAGACTAGCTGATAAGGACTGGTACCAATGGATTTCTTTGTGGTCAATCTATCTGCCCACAAGGCATTCACTAATTTCTTGTTCCATATTTTCTTGTTATCTTCCAACAATTTTTTGATGATATTCACTAAGCTATTGTTGGAGGACTCTACTAGTCCATTTCCTTGGGGATAGTAGGCTATGGAGTGACCCAGGATTATATGATATTTGTTGCAGAAATCAATCATCCTCTCTGAGTTAAAAGTTGCTACATTGTTTGTGATGATGTTGGTGGGGCAACCGAATCTGGACAAAATGTTGGCCTCAAGGAAACCTATTATGATAGTATCATAAACTTTTCTTGAGGGTATGGCTTCTATCCATTTTGTAAAATAATCTATGGCAGTTAAGATCCATTTATGTTGGGCAGAGGAAGGGGGATGAATTTCACCAATGAAGTCAAGACCCCACTATTAAAATGGTGTTTCGGTAGATATTTGTTTCAAAGGTAATGGTAATAGTTTTCTTTTTCGTTCAAAAATCTGACATTTGTGGCATGAGGTTACAAATTTCTTTACATCAGAAAACTGAGTGGGTCAGTAAAAACTAGGTCTTAAAATTTTATCAATTGTGGTCTTCCAGTAAAGATGTCCCACACAGTCACCTACATGAAACTCCTATAATATTTTGTCAGATTCTTCCTTTAACAAACAATTAAGGAGGATGCCTTCATGATTTTTCCAAAATAAAGCATTGTCAATTATGCAAAACTTCAAATATTTCATTTTTAAGAACCTACTTTTAGTTCTAGAAAACTTAGGAGGAGCTTGAAGATTTTTTAGAATGTATATAATGTCAGCTTACTAGGGTGAATCTATAAAGACCTGGCTGATCTGTGGAGTCGCCATCTCCTCTTCGTTATCCAATTCTGCAATGAAATTTATGTCTAGGGCATGATAGTTCGATTCAGCCATAATCTTGACTAAACCTTGGCCTTTGATGAATTTGTAGGTTTAATTTCTAAGTCATATTCTAATATGGTAGCTGTCTACTTCCCTCTCTTTCCATCTGGTCCATCCTGTGTTAGAACGTCTTTGACTAAAGCATTGGGAACATAAGCTACTATATGAGAATACAAGATATAAACTCTGAAATATTTAATAGCTTTAACTAGAGAAAAAGATTTCTTTTCCATTATATTATACTTTAAAGGTGCATCTCTTAGGGCTTTGCTAAAGAAGGCTATTGGTTGTTCAAAACCTTGATCATTTTTTTGCAGTAGGATTGCAGCAATTGTAAGTTCTGAGGTGAAAGAAAAAAATGATGAAATCCCTATCAAACATTGGATTGATGAGAATTGGTGTCTGTGTTAAGGCTATCTTTATATCTTCAAAATACCTTCTAGCCTCTAGAGTCCATTTAATAGTCGAATCTTTATTTAACATGTTATTTAGTAATCTAATTAGTTCAGCTAAGTTAGAGATGAGTCTTCTCAAAAAAAATATTTTACCTAAAAATGCTTTTAGTTCTTTGATGTTCCTAGGATGTGGTATCTACAAAATGGCTTCAATTCTTGTTGGGTTGATCTAGGTACCATCTTTGGAGATTATATGCCCTAGTAATTTTCCCTCTTCCAACCCAAATAAAGATTTTTTAGGATTCAGAGAAATTCCATACTTCCTACACTTGGTGAAGACCTGCTTGAGATGATCCAGGTGTTGTTGATCTAATTTAGAGAATACTATGACATCATCTAGGTATATTACTAGGAAGTCATGGATGTCCTTACCAAAGGCTATGTCCATTTCTCTTTGAAAGGTGGCCCCTGCATTTTTTAACCCAAATAGAATTTTCACATACATGAAAGTGCCCCATGGAGTGGTAAATGCAGTTTTTTCCTGATCATCTCAGTGGACCAGAATCTGGTTATAACTAGAAAACCCATCTAGTAGTGAGATTCTGGTTGAACCTACCATCCTCTGTAATATGCGATACAATTTTGGTAGAGGGTAGTTATCCTTGAGTGAAACTTTGTTTAGATTCCTAAGGTCAACACATAGTCTAATTTCGCTAGTTTTCTTTCTTGTAGGTACCAAATTAGAAACCCAATCTGAGAATCTAATTGGTACAATAATGTTAGCTTCATACATTCTTTTGATCTCTTTTTTGATAGAAGGTAATAGAACAGAGTTAATCCTTCTAAGCTTCTGGCTAAAAGGCTTCTGGTTTTCTTTTAAGGGAATGGTGTGTTGTATTATGATGGTATTATAGGACTTAAGGTCCTCATAATTCCAAACAAAAATGTCTTGGAATTCCTTTAATAGTTCTATGTATTTCACTTTTCATTAGGAAGTAAAGAATTTGAAAGTTTTATCATTTTGGGATCTTCTTCAGAGCCTATGTTACATTCCTCAATGTCTGATTTTAAGGGTTCCATTTTCGGCTTTTTAAGGACATCGTTTGAATCAAATAAGTCCTCCAAAAGATTTAATCCTTTGGGAAAAAAATTGTCTTTAAGATTGATGACTTTAAATCCTTGATTGATTGCTTCATCAATTTCTGTTTGTTTTAGGTTTCGAATATCTGATTTTGTAAACTTTGTGGGATGGAAACTATCTATGCTTTCAGCTTCTACTTTGTTAATTTCTACTTTATTAGTGTAATGAAAATCTAATGTTATGTCTGTGTCTATATTGCTATTCACAAATTAATCATCTAAAGTTAGAAAATTTCTAATTTTTTGTTCATTATTGAACACTTTCCAATTCATTAAGTTGTCAGGAATAACAGGTCTATGCCTAACCTTAGCAGTGCACTAATGGTTGGACTGAAATGGTAACTTGCAAGTACTAGCAAACATTGCTAAACTGTGAGCTTGAATATTGTGTTTTCTTGGAATAACATCAAGCTTGGCTTCTAAAAAATTATTTAGTATTTCTACAATTGTTCCTCTATAAAATCCTAACCTAGGATCCCTAGTCATATAAACATCATTAATTTTCTTTATTACCAACTCGTAATCCCCCATAATAGAGACCCTTATGGCTCCTAACCTTTTTACCAATTTCAGACCTAACAGAAATGCTTCATATTCGGCCATGTTTCTTGTACATTTAAAGTTCAATCTGTAGCCATGACCCTTGAATGATCATTTTCTAAGTTGTAAATCCATACTCCTACTCCAACACCTAGTTTGTTGACTCGCCCATCAAATTCAAGATTCCATAGAATTTCATGTTCATAATTATTACTGTCTAGGGAAATAAAATCTTCTTTGACTAAAGTATCTAGGTCATCTTTATTATCTAAAATCTCATGAATTTGGACACTTTTATTTTCTTCTATCACTGTAATTTCTTTTGGTTCTTCCATGCTGTTGTCTGAAGTATTTTCTTGGTAAGATTCAACATTGTAAGGAAGGAAAGAATCAATATCAGAATGCATTGAATATACAGCAAAGTTTTGAGGCCTCTCTTGCGAACTCACTACATACTTAATTAGAATCTCTCTATACAGTTTCTTAGGATGTCCAAATACTGATATGGTAGCATACAACATGTCAAGTTGCAAAGATACCTGGAGTTTGGAACCCCATGATTTAGACAACAGCATACCATACTTAGGTGGTATATCAACAACAACTATGTCCATAAGAATGGTCTTAGCAGGGTACTGCAGTAGGGAAACACACAAGTCTTTTATAAGTCGTAGGCGCTTAACTTGGCTTGAATCAAAACAAGTCTTTTTAGGGTCTAGTGATATACAAGTTTAGCTTCTCCAGAGTCTAGCATGGCATTATGTAGGATTTTATCGTGGATGTTAAGGCTAATGTAGGAGGGTGGTATTGCTCCTTCCATTGGTTTTCGGTTAACATCAAGACCAAAAATTAACTCAGGTTGATCATCAAATAGGTTAACGGAGTCTTCATTTTCAAGGAAGTTTAAATATTTTCTTATTTGAGATCTATAATTTTCATGTTTAACCAGTTTTGTTAAAGGAACTGAGGTTTTAATTTTGGCCATCTTTGCTCCCAAATTGAAAGGCAGAGGGGATTTGTCTGTTTGAACATTTGAAATCTTAGCAATAGGGTTCACAATAGTTCGCTTTTATTTTCCAGTGTTTGGAGTATTTTAAATTATAATTTCTAATATAATTATTAGAGATTGTTCCATTGTTTCCTTGAGTAAAACTAAAGCGGAAGTTTTCTCATTAGCAGGTTGGTCATTCGTTACATCTTCAATGGTGGGACTAGGAGGGTTCTGATTTGATGTAGAAAAGATTTGTAGAGTTTTTTTAATTGGAGTAGCTTTTACTTTCCTAGGCTGATTAGGTATTGCTTTCTTGTTTTGGCCTGGAACATCAAGGTTCTTTTTGCTCCTCAAATTGTACTATTTATGCACTTCGAGGATAGCAAAATCATACCCTTGCTTGTAGTCGAAAGATTCTCCAGTTTGGGCCTGTAACTGTTGAAGCATGTATAATTCCTGATCATCCTGAGTTAGAAAGACAATTTCTTCATCATCTAACCCCATTAAGCTGATTTAGGTATCTAGATCAATGTCTTCTTGATGGGAATTTTTAGCATAATTCTCTTGGAAAGGGGGTCTAATGTTCTGATCAAGCCCATTTTTACTAGTGTTTTAGTTCTGGTTCTTTCTAAAGTTTGGATT
Organism: Pinus taeda; assembly: GCA_000404065.3. Taxonomy (NCBI): domain Eukaryota; kingdom Viridiplantae; phylum Streptophyta; class Pinopsida; order Pinales; family Pinaceae; genus Pinus; species Pinus taeda. Next base: position 66,853 of record APFE031666099.1, read on the forward strand.
CCTTACTGGAGGTGCCTGTTGGTTATCCCAGTGAGGTTTCCTTTCAATATTTTCTATCCTGTTCATCAAATTTTCCATTCCTTTAGCTAAAGCATCCATTTTTTTTATCAAAGGGTGAAGTTTCATCTTTCAGGGGTGTTCTCCTATCATTTCTAACCCTAGCTCTTTTGGATAGCAGATTAGCTTCTACGCTAGTTGCTACACTTTGCATATCTTCTAGCATTGGGGAATTCCTTTCTCTAAGTTGAAAAGCCATGGCAGTGCCAAATCCATCTGGAAACTTTATTAGGGCTAAGCCAGGTGGAGGCCTAAGGTCAAGTGGTATTGTGTTATATACATTGTTGAATCTAGTACAGTAGTCTTGAATGGTTTCGTTTGGCCCCCTCTTGAGGTTTTCATATTCAGAAAGAATTTGAAGAGGGTTCTTTTTCTTCTCCCACCTATTTAAAAATTGATGGTAAAAAACATCTAAACTATCTATACTATTAGGGGGTAGAGATCTAAACCATGTTGTCACATCTCTAGTTAGAGTTTGGGGAAAATTTCTCATTTGGACATCTTTTGTGTCAATTTCATGTAGTTCAAAATAATTGATCATTTTCTTTGTGTGTTGTTGTGCTGTGTAAGATCTAGTTCCATCAAATAAGACACATTTACCTTGATAATCTATTGGTAAGGCACCTTGAGGAGCAGGCATCACAAGAGCGGCATATCTCAGTGCCATAGCTCTAAGTTGGATAGGATTGAGAATAGGAGTTCGGGTAACAAGGGGGATTTGGGGTAATAGGGAAAATGGTTATTTGATGGGCAATGATAGGCTAATGGGGAAGCAAAGTTATGAACGGAGATGATAAATGAACTTCATAAGTGTGGGGAAATGATGGTGAACTAAAAGAAGTTAAAGCAATTTCAGAAAGTTCAGGGATTCTATCAGTGGTAAGGGATGACTGAGGGGAATTCAGAAGGTACTAATCAATTGAAAAGTTTTCCCTTTGGACTTCAAGTTCTACTATAAATTCTAGATCTAGAATTATGTCCTCAAGTTCACTCTCAGACTTGTTTCTAAATAGGAAATGGTCAAAATAGTCATCAAAAGGGAGGTCTTCTATGAACAACTACTCACTAGGGAAAGAATTGGATCTAAATAAAGTTCTTGGGCTTACTAAACTTTCTTGTCTTCTAATTATTCTTGGAATAAGGTTGGGATTGTCAAATACAAGGGGGGGATTTGGATCAAGGTTGGCCTTGGTATAGTGAGTTCTCCCTGAAGCCAAATTTCGAGATTTTTTTTAATTGTTTTCTTTTTTTTATGAATTTTTGAAATAAATTCTAATAAACCCTTTAAGAGGCTTGAAAATAAAAATTTGAATTTCTCAAAGGTTTATTAAGACTGGGGATTTGATTCCCCAGTATGGTTGCCACTATGTTATCACTCCGAAGTCTTCCCTAGAAGTTATAAAAGAAGGAATAATCTGAGGTAACCATAATCCTAATCTTTTAGACTTAGGTTCTAGCCAACCTAAGTCTAGAGAGGCCTTTTTCATTATCAAATGGTACCTTATAGATCCCTATTCCTAAGATAGAGGTTATCCCAAAGATCCCCAAAGGTCCATTACGTCAAAATTTTGCTTCAACTAAGGCCACCCATACCTATAACATAATAGATTATTTTGGCACAGTCTAATACTACCATGCCAATGCTAGAAGTCCTCCAGACATTCCCATCCCAACGAAAATCTCTACTTCTACTTTAGGTGTTTTGGATCCTTCCGATGATCGTATGAATTTTTTTTTATGTTGAAAAATCGGAACATCGCCCTCTTCTTTCATATATTGCATTTCAAATACTAGTCTCCATAAGAAACACCATTGTTTAATAGTGCATCATAGATGAAGGCACCTCCACCTATGTGATGGCTACTAGTGTTTGGAAGAAACTTGGTTCACCTAACCCATCCACATCCACCATAACTCTCTATGTTTAGGACGTTAATACCTCACATCTCCTTGGATTATATTGCAACTGTCGTATTACCCTTACCGACAAGACTGTCTCCACTAACATTGATGTAATTGATGCCCCATTAAACTATAACATCCTCTTGGTTCGTAGTTACACCTATGCTATGTCAGATGTCGCATCTGTGGCTTTTCGTAAAATGTGATTTCATCATAATGGAAACATTATCACTATATATCAGTTGATGTACTATGATCCTAGGTGTCATACTTTACCTCAGTCCACAACCTCATCATTGACTGTCAATAAGACAGTCTTGTCCCTTGCCAATTTTACTCCTGGATTCTACAAAGATTCCACTTTACTTGGTGCTTATTACGGCCCACCACCTACTCCTTATGATCCTAGCTCATCCAGTGTTTGCATGGTCCAAGTGTCACGAGTTGCCCACAAGTGTCCTCATACACTTTCACAGCAACAATCACCTCTGTAACATGTTGCTCCCAACCCAACCTTGTTGTTAGGTATAATTTATCAAGGTTCATTTCCTTCTGCTAGCATCTCTCCTAGCCCTTTCCATTCCAGACCCATTTCCCCAGGTCATTAACCTTCTTGTCAGATACACTTCTTATTCCCACCACAAAAAATTATTTCTATAGTCTTCATGGCTTCATTGAGTCTACCTAACATTACCTTGGGGATACTAGTCCAATACATTGTTCCTCCTGCAAACACTCCTCATGATCAACTCAAAAATTACACTTCTTTGCCCCTACTTCAACCTATTGTTCCTACCTCTTTCTTTGCTTCAATTCCATAAGGACATCAATTGGAACCTACTCCTATTGTGAAAGCATCTAGTGAGGGGGGAAAATCTCAAAAAAAGGGAACCAAACACAAGGCACGCCAGCCAAATCCAACTCCTCCTAAGCTGCCATATCCTACTCCTCCTTGCATTTTGTGTGATTTTATTGGACATGCCACTAATAATTGGCATCAGATCCCTAATATCAAGAATTTGGTCTCTGATACCTTTCCTGACTCCAACATTTATGAGGTCCATGTCATCTGACCTGATTTAGCTAATAAGAACAAATCTTTATGCACAAATCACTCTTTTTCTTTGTGTGATAACTATGGCCATTATTGTCATCATTTTACATATCTCAAAGACTTTTTTGATACACTTCAAGTGTTTTGCAAGTTACATGTCACTCATAGTGAATCCACCACTCCTCTACCTATGGGTTTTGGTCCCACCATTATTCCAGAATAAGATGTCTCTCAACCACCCATCGCGATCCTTCCTCCTAATTTCAAGATGATGGATAGAACCATCCCGATTATCTACTTATCATCATCCATGGGATCTATCTATTGGGACACTCTTAACATTTCTTATTGTGATTCAGTCAAACATTCTTTGATGAACACTTTGGTCTCAACATCGATAGTTGTTACATCTAATAGTCATCTATCTCATAGTATTGACGATGCACATGTAAACCTTGTATCTCATGAAGATGCCTCGGGTAACTCATATTCATCATGTGGTCTCTCTTCCTCTCATCATCTCATCTTTCATTTGGATGAATACATCTGTGAAACCATGACCACCCCTAACTCTCCTTGGGATGATATCCACTAGCATTTGTACTTCCTTCCACAACAAACCCATGACCAATATGTTATGGAGTCTAAATACTTCATCCATGTTGAGGTCAATTGGTTAAAAAAACCCTTATTTCAAACCTAATAATTCGAACCACATCCACCTTGTGGCCATTACATTACCACACAATGTTTAGGTAAAGGGGCATCCATTTTTGAGCGTATAGGAGAAGCAATCCTCCGCAACCTTCATAGTGTATCTAGTAATGTCAACTCTAGTGCCATTATTCTTCACTATATAGAGGAATCTCTAGAGCCTCATATCAATTCAGAACACTCTATGGATGATCCACTTAATAATTCATCCATCCTACATCAACAACCCAGTCCCTTAGACATTGTTGTTGTCCAATCATCGTTTTGTCTAAGTGAGCATTAGTTCATTATATCTGAAGCCATTCCTTGGTATAGTAACACCATGTATGGGAACCCAGAAATTTAGTAAATTTTATTCATGTATGCAAAGCCAAACAATATTGGTAATCCACCATGTCCTTTTCTTACTACATCCTTTATCTATTCTTCCTACAAGAATATATCCATAAAATAAACAAATGGAAAACCACATCATCAAAATGTGTTTAGATTCCACTATTCTAAATACACATTTCATGTCCATATAATTCTATAACCATATATCTAAAACTTGGGGGGCACATATGCCCCTACATATCCTCATCATCCTTTAGAGGATCTTGTGCCAATTTGGCTAAATACTTGAATCCCTTATTTGAGCACTTGGAACACAATGGCACTCCACAAACTCATCTAGCTAAGGGGAATCGTTCCTACCCAATAATTCCACTTCATCACATATGCTAGGGGGCAGGATCTCATGCTTGGGGCCATGATTGCAACCTTGGCCACCTCCTCACTTTATTTAACATAAGTATCGACCTAGAACCCAACGATCTAGGTATGGTCGATTATCCTCTCATTCCTTGGATAGTTTTTCCTATCGGCCTCTTAGGCGAGCCATATACACATTGTGTATCATAGATATTTGATACCATATATTAAAACATTCTACTATATGTGATTCCACACTTACCATCTCATCCCTATGTTTGACTTGGTTCGTTAAATGAACATTAGTATGTTGGTGATGGTTTCAGAGGAGGAGCATGTTGTTTTTATTTTAGTATCTGTTCTATTTGGAATTTATCTATCCCATATGGGAATGTTTGCTTTCTCTCGATGTAGCAGTGACATGGTCACTGTTTGTATGCTTAAATCCAAAAAGCTCGTTGTTCTGCTAATGGTCTTAAATGTGGTTGTGTATTTGAAATTATTGTCTCTAAGTTTCTATAATTCCACCAGGGTTTATGAAGCATGTTGGATTGAGGAATGGAGCATTACTGAAATTCTAGCAAAAAGAAAGCTTGAAAATAGGAATATGAAGTATATTGGTCCTTCTGAAAATGCAATACTTAGTGAGGGTTTGCAACGAGGTTGTAACACCCTAGTTGTGCCAATCTTTCCTACCTCCAGGCTGAGAACTAATATATCTTGTATCTTGTTTACTTGCACTATATCTACCATAGGTTTATCTAATCTAATTTTATACTGTGAATGTGACACATTATTAGGTGAGAAAATCATGAGTGAAAGGGACACTCAGAAAATTTTATCGAGAAGGTTGGGGTGGTTGGATGGCTCGTGGAGTGAACTTGCAAGCCATCTAGGGGAGAAATAATGGTTGTAGGAATGGGAAGGGTATAAGCAAAGGCTCTCCCTCTTTGCACACACTGAGGAATAGCAGAAGGAGAACTAATGCCGATAATATCCAAGCAACGGCACATGCATACAATGTGAGCACGCCAGCTAAAGTTAAGCATCTAATCAATAAGGGAGGTTAATTTTAATTGGAAAGTTGCAGAAGAAATCCAGGAGGATGATGGGTGAGTTCTAGTTCTGGATGTGGGATATACTCGGGGCCGAATCACTCAATATAAATAAGTTGTTCATTTTTATTGGTTAATGAAGAGTTTGGTAGCTAAAGCCATCATGACTATTCTAGAAGATTTGGGGAAACCTTTTCCTGGGCTTCAAGGAATTCAACGAGAATTTTAGCTGATCTAGTTTTAGATTCAACAACAGAATATGCACCTAGGAAGATTTGAGAAACACATTCTTTGTCTCCTGTAGTCAAAACTTCTAGGATGCAGTGCCCGTGATCTAGCTCTTGTGGATTACTATGAGGATTTATAGTTATTTTGAATAATTTTTCCTAATTTTGATATCTATTTTGCTAGTGTATATGTCAGTTAATTATGAGTTTTATTGTTTAGTAGGTAAATACTATTGTGGCAGTATTCATGGCTATAAGGCCTTATGTGACAAACTTAAAACTTTCAAATTTGGATGGCCTACAATGCGTTTTGGTGGCCAACAGAATTGGTTTCCCTGTTGGGCAAGTTGAGTTCACCAAACGACTTATTTGGATGTAACCTGTTTTGCAATTGAATGAATGAAGGTGACCTACCTAATCTTACAAAACAAAAAATCCATTCATTGCTCTATTAATTTGGTGTTAATAAAATTTGAAAATGTGTTTTAAATACTAATTGGTGTGTAAATTAGATAGAGAGACAAGTGTACTTTCATGCATAAATATTAGAGTAACGAATATGGATAACTTCTACTATTTTTGCATTTGTTCACAAAGCATATTTGGGGAAATGAGTTTATTTATTTTATTTTATAATTAAGTATTCTATATAAAAAAATCATTAGTCATAAAACTATATATATTTTTAAATTTAAAAGTAAATTTAAAATTTTGGTATGTCAAATAATAAATTTTTAGTTATAGTTTTCTTCTTAATAAATTTTAAAATTTGTTTTGATAATAAAATTATGTTTCAACCGAATAATATTATATTAGATAAGTAGTAGGTACAATGATTGGTCATGAATTTTGGTAAATGGAACTATGTGAATAGAATGACTAATAGTTCAATGATCATAAACACAAAATTAATTTAATAGTATAAAGCAATTGTATTTCCAAGTGTCAACTGGAACTATACTCCATATGGATGGTTGTGATATAGCTCAATCTATCAAAATTTCAAAATGGATGAAAAAATAATAAAATCTAAGATCAGACATACTTATCTAGTTCTTAATATGTGACATTTTTTATCATGAAATGCATTGGTAATTGCAATCATTATCTAAGTTATAAGTTTGTACTTAGTTACTAGTTTTAGATGTGATTGAGATATTTTTTCAAAATAACTAGATTTGTTATAATTATGTGATATTTATATAATTATGTGATATTTATATAAATATGATAATATTGAATAATAATTGTGGGTCTAAATATAATTACATTTGTAATTAAAGTAATAAAAATACTTAAATTTTATATTTTTAAATAAAATACAATTGATACTAATATCATTAATAATGCGTATATAAATATATATATATATAATATATATATATAACATTATATATATATATCATACGATATATATATATATATATATATAATATATTACATAAGACGTTTTTTAATAAATAAGTTTTTACTTTCCATTTTACACACCATATTTTTTTTTGTAAATTAAATATTAATTTTTTTTTTCTTAGTTAAGATAATATATTGATATAAAACATAAATGTACAAAGAGGACTAAGCCTCAGCAAAGTTTAACATAGTGTTTCAGAATATATCTAGACTACCCCAACATTGGGGAAACCAGTCCACAGAAACAAAAATCAGAAAGGGTATCAGTCCTTCAGACCGGAAACAACAAAAGGACCAGTGAGGTTTTAACATGACAAAAGATCGAGACAAAAGACTAGATTCCAACAGAAACTAACAAAAACAAAAAGACCAGACATAAGACACCTTCTAGCCACGTCAAACTATTTGAAATCATCCAAGATGGGTTCCTCAACAATTGGGCATGCCCAAGCATCCGCCTTGTCCGTTGACACATTGTTGTGTGGCTCACCTCCACCGCCATGTAGCTCATCCGCCGGATGGGCGTTGCCATGCCTGCCAGTCGCCACCTGCGAAGCTAACCTGCCATAACTGATTCCACCTAGGGAGCCCGTGGCTGCAGAGGTACCACCCATTGCATGCTGACTACCACCAATATTCTTGCTATGCAAAGCAAAATTACCTTCATCCAACAAGTTCTCCCTGTGTCTCTACCATTGTTGTGTCTGGGGGCTTCCTCTTGCCGCAACTTAGAGTTTTCCACCTGAGAAGTAGGTTGCTCATTGTCTTCTGTGAAAAGGATGGAGATCGTAGTGGTAATTACTAGCCTGCTCAGTGTGCTACATAATCTAAATTAGGTTGAGTGGGGAGTAGGATGAAGGGGCAAAGGAAAGCTAGCAGAGAAAACGACAAAATCATCGTGATTTGCACCTGAAGATCGAGCATGACCCTGTCCACTTCGTGTACTAGGATATCTGCCCAAACCATATCTCTGGGGATGATGCAGTTCAAGGGAGGGAGAGGAGGCAACGCGCTCAGGGTCCAGATCAGTCTGAGGGTGAGAACTGCCTCTTCGAGTTCCACCTCTATGACTTTGCATGTGATGTCTTACCATGTTGGAATTTCTGGCTGAGTGCTCAGAGGGAGCTATGACAGAAAGAGCGATGACAGAGGGAGCGCTAACAGAGGGATTGTGATGGGGAGCAGGGTCAGTCTAGGCAATGGTTAGATAGCAAAAACTGGAATAGGAATGGTGATGCCCATTCCAAAATCAACGCAACAAACTAACCAACAACGATGCCCAGTTACTGTGCGGGAGCTTGGTTCAGAAGCTTGGAGCGGGCAGTTGTAGTGGAGCAGGTGAGAAGGAGAGACAATGAGCCGAGGTAAATCCATGTCCAAACAGTTAATGACTTTTCTTCAATTCGAGCCTACATTAAATGTCGCCTACGATGTGTCAAGAGGGCGTCTCAGGGTGGTATGCGGAGAGGTGCCATTAGCCAAGTGGCCCATCCTCTTGCCGTCGGTATTCATTGTTTCCATTAATTCATTGCGTGTCACCTGCATCCGGGTGTAAACTAAATATTAAATTAACATTAAATTGAAATTAAAGTATATTTAATATATATTAAATATAAAAAAAACCTATTAAACCTATCTATTAAACCTTTGTAATGAAAATAAAATAATTTATTGTTAGAAAAAAATTAAACCTATATTATAATGAAATGTTAAAAGGAAAAAAAAGGACTTATTTAAAAATTGTATTAGGAATAAAGTGTAAAAATTATATATATATTCAATTATAGCATGGAATTAAAACTATTAAAAAAAATATTTAATATTTACACAATAGACTAAAATTTTAAAAAAAAATTAAATTAAATTAAAATTAATATTTGTGGTTTTATTTATTAATGTATTTTTTATTTGATTAAAAAATTATAATCTAAATATTTTAAAATCCTTAAAAACATTGAGATTGGATATAATTTAAGCCCAATAGATTTTTTTCAATAAAATCAGTATTTAGTATGAGATAAGTCTATTACAATTCCTTTAACTAGGATTGAAGAAAAAAAATATTATTATTTTATGGTGGAGAAGATAAACGTTATTACTATTTTATGGTGAAGTAAGTACATTACACATTACAATTCCTAAAACTACGACTCACACTAAAATTTATTACTATTTTATGTTGAAGAAGATAAAAGTTATTACTATTTTAAGGTGAAGGTAATTTTTACTACTATTTTGTGATGAAGAAGATAAAAGTTATTACTATTTGATAGTGAAGCAAATATGTTACTTATTTCAATTCTTACAACTAAGATTCGAAGTAGAATTTATTACTATTTTATGGTAAAGAAGATAGAAATTATTACTATTTTATAGTGGAGAAGATAAAAGTTATTACTATTGTGATGGAGAAGATTAAAGCAATTACTATTTTAATGGGTAGACAAAGACTTTGTGAAGCCAAAAAAAATAAATATATATTAACAAGAGTATTGAAGTTCAGAATGTACTATTACTGATGTTTGAAGAATCTGAGAGATGGGATTTGCAGTTTGACAAAATGAGGTCTCAACCTGCACTTCAACTTGCTTGCTGCATACTTCTTCTTTTCTTTGGGAGTAGTGTATCGCACTCAGCGCAGACTTTAGGTAAAAGGTTTTTGATTATTGAATGAATGATTCTAGGTAAAAGGGTTTTGTATAAAATGAATAGTTGCTTTTGATTATTGAATGAATAGTTCTAGGTAATGGGTTTATTATTATTGAATGAAAAGATTGCAGAGATTTATGCAAGAAAAAAAATTAAGAATAAGGAAAAGAAGCCTCTCAAACAAACAAAACCCCTCACCCAGTATTTCGAGAACATTTTAATGTAAAAACTAGGAATATTTTGAAGTGAAAGGTTGCTTCCTTTTATAGAGTTCACCAAGGTTGATGAATGGTCTGGATCATTCTTAAGAGGTTGGCTTGACAATTTGATGGGTCCTAGACGATTAGGTTTAATGTATAGTTGGGAGGTCTTGAGTTGCACCTGTCTAACTGCTTGGAGAACTATTTTGAAATTTGTTGCTCTCAATTTCTAGCAACAACTAAAACCATCCACAGTTCCATCTAATGTTATTTTCATGACACTAACTTCATGGGATTACATAACATTGGAAGGGAATCACAAACATAGACATATTTCAATAAATATATTAAAAAGTAGAAGATTTCACATCATTTGATTCACATTCATCTGTTTTAAGTGACACAACGTAGCACAGTGCAATAATTTATGGAGTTTGTGCAATAATTTTTAGCTCATTTAGACCCAATTTCCCATGTTCTGCTACAATGAACTCCTTCCAATTTTATAAATAGTTATTTACCCAATTTTCGTATATAACTCCATTATTATGTTCTACTATCTCATAGCTTCATATTAATTGCTCAAACATTCCAATATGAGTTGTGGTTGTAGACTTACAACCTTTTTAAGCAACTATATACCTTATTTTTCCCTTACACTATTCTAGTCATAACTTTTTCACACTAATTTCATTTCATGATTGTAATATGTCATTGAAAATATCTCTTTGAGATTTATTATTTTAGCTACAAACTCTTCTTCTACAACTAGTACAAGAATTTTTTGCATTTTTTTTTGCTACTTGAAAATGTTGTTTTCACCCTAAAAAATGCCCTCAAAGTGGATGAATCGAAATAATGAATATTTTGGAAAATTTTGCTAAAACCTCAATTGTTTTACTCCCTTGGACTATCCAGATTTTCTTGTAACTTTCCTCTGTAATGTTTTTCATACATACGAAACCTCTCTATGTGAATTTGTTTCACTACAAAATAACTACACGTATATTCTTGGATTTTAGTTTATATTAGACACAAACTAGTCTACATGGCCTTTCTTAAACACTTAGCATATATGTAGCCTTCCTTACTGCATTTCCATCCCAACCTATGCCCCAACATTCATGTGGAGCCTTCCACGTGGCTATGATTAATTGCGTATAACTGCACTCAAGCTCCATTATCCACTTTTCCACACTGCGGGTGAATTTTTCACTCGAACATATGATGGTTGGTCTGACGTAAATCAATAGCACATTAGACACATCAAGCAGAGAGTAGTGTGGATGTTTATGATGCACAATCCACCTAATGGATCTAAATATTCAATGTCATCACATCGGATGGAAGATGTTCTTATAAGGTAGAGAGTTGTGGTTTGTTTATCAAGGCAACAAACTCTTGATGAATCAAATAACTCGCCTTTCCTGTGATCAATTATGGCATATGCATTGTACATAAAAAGGCACAATATTTTAGTATGTTTTATTCACCTAATAATTTTCATTGATCTCTCGGCCCACAACATCACGGCCTTACTTGCTAACTCAATTTCACCCAATGCTTCCACTTAGAATTTCCACCTAATCCCATATCTATATCTATATCTATATCTATATATATATATATATATATATCTTTTTTTGAATTTATACTCATTTTTTGTCAATATTTTTTTTCCTTGAATTTATATATGTGCGAATTTGAGCATTTATGATACTAAAATTCACCCATTTCTTCATATATTTTGAGCTTCAACCAATAAGCTTACCCTTTACATTTATAGTTCTCATGTATGTTGTCTCAAGTTAAGAATTTCATCCATATCAAATCCCTACAAATTTTGTCAAATGGTTTACCAAAAACCTATGAATTTTCCTATAATGAATTTTGACTTGTATGGCCTACGTGTTGTATACCTGGGCTTTCATACCAGTTGTAAAATTCTTTGACCACTCGCTAGTGCATTACAACCACCTAGTAGTGGGTTCCATCCATCTACGAGACATACTAAAACCCCACGACTATCAGTAACCTAGGTTTCTAATGATTTATTTTAACTCCAATAATTCCTTTGAACATGAAGGCCTATTTATGAGCTTGTTACCACCATAACCTATCCTTTAGAAAATTTCCCTTGTTGGAGAAATTTCAACATGGTGATATGCATGACTAGATGTATGTTAAATGCATAACTCGTGCATAGACATATATTTCCACAAATATCAACCTTAAATTATGATATATATCCAATTTAAAAAATATATGGATTATTGTAACAGAAAATAAATAATCATATAAATTAAACACTTATATTTTTATTTTCACTAACTAGATGAAGGCCTCAAACATTCCTCCAAGTCGTACATGATGTTGTTCATTTTCTCTCAATAGTGGGTCACCTCTGAGTTGGGGCTTCAAATGAATGGAGTAGTAAGTCACTTAAATGTAGGTAATTTCCCAGGAATCAATAGGATAAGGTATCAAACCCTAATAGCCTCCAACCTAATGGCTTGCATCCCCCATGAACCCACACCGAAGTAGTGCACCCCCTTCTTTACACCCGCATTCCCTTCGGGTGAGCCACCACACTTAGGTTGTATAACTAAGCTTGACGAGGAAGTTCTCTGATCCTTATGGCTCCAAGAGTTCCTACAACTCCCCACTATCTCTAGGTACCCTCTGTTATCAGCAAACAAAATCACCTAGCCATTTTTAACTAGCTGAATCAAAATACACCATGCAAGATTAATTTTACCATAGTAAAATCACTTTCAACATCGGAAATAATCTAGTAAACCATTTTTATTGAATTATTTCTTATTGAAATTACAAAACCCCATGAGAATAATTGAATAGATCATTATTGATTTATTTTTCTCCAAAAATAATTATTAAATCATTATTTGATAAATATTGCTTGTCACATTTGACTAAATCACCATGGAATAATTAAATAAAGTATTATTTATTTATTATTCCTTAATTCTATTTTTGGAATAATTGTTAAAACACTATTTAATCATTATTTCAATTTCACACCTTTCTTAATCCTCATGAAATAATTAATAAATCATTTTATTTGCTAATTATTTCTAAATAAAGATATTTGACCATTTTGAATATATTTTCTTCCTCCAAAAACTATAACAAAGTATTCCTAAATGTTAGATCTCGATTTCGTCAATATTATTTAATAAAGTTTTCCTAAAGGTTAGATCTTGATTTGCTCAATATAATTTTATTATTCTCCATTTTCGAGATGAACCCAATACTTTGTTATAAATAAGAAAGTTTTCCATTGATTTTTCACCATTATCCCTATCATCACCACCATTATCATCACTTCACATTTGAGCTCCCACTTGAGTTTTAATCTTTGTTTTGGGTTTTTCAGACATTGAGAGAGAGAATTGATTGATGATGCATAAGGAAATCAAAACCCATCCCATGGAGGGTGATTTGCAGACCCTTATTGTAGATCTCCTTCATGAGGTGTTATCAATAAAGATTTATTCATTTTAAAAGTATTTCCATATTGGTTTATTACATTGGATATCTAATATTTTTTATTTTTGGATCATATATATCTTTATGTTGCAGGGTTTTCTCTTTTTATTATTTCATATGTGAAGCATAAACAACCACATACTGTTGTTATGGTCACTTGTCACCAGTGACTTAAGTGAAGCGTTTTTGGTACACCTTCCAAGAAACATTCATACTAACAAATGATGACCCCATTGGGTCCTTAGCTACATGTCATCAACAAATGGAAACTCCACTAGTGTAGTAATTCAGATCCTTGGTGATTTTCATTTCAATGTTTTTGAATATTTTACTCAACTATTTTTAGCCTCTTAATTTCTATTTTTAGATCTACTATGTTTTTTGGAAAAAATCTGGATTTTGGTGGCTTTTCCACTGTTTCCACAGGTCACAAATACTAGCCGAGCAGGAGAAGACAAAATATGGGTGAGATATGCTAACCGAGAGTCCCAGTTTAAAAACACACTTTCCAACCCCATATATGCATTTTGGAATTCTCGTTTTCGCTTTACATCTACGTTTTCCATTGATTCTAGGTCAATACCTGTGTTTTAAATTTTTTTTGGAGAAATTTTTAGAAATTTTTCAAATTTGCCGAGAGTAATTTGTGTGGAATGGGAAGGGTTTATAATATTTTTTTTGAGTTTCCCCTAGGCATATATTCTCTTATCTTTTATCTTTGAGGAAGAAAAAATCTCCCTAGTGCTTAGAGTACACCTCCACCTTTTTAGTAAGAGATTAGTTGGGTTGAGGGGTCTAGGGTTCAAGATTTTTAGCCACATATTTTAAAAGTCTGATCCGCTTTGTTACAACCCTTTAGGATAAGTTCTTTCATCATTTTTTCCCTTTAGAGTTTGTGTTTTTCCTTTCCCCCTTAGGATCCCCTTAAGTATCCTTGGCTTTTTAGCTTCTTTCCTATCCTTTGCAACATTTTTCACTTCTGACTTTGTTGTTTGTTTGCACAATTTACAATATATTAGTGCCTTTAGATCACAATCCCTTTGACATTATATCTTTTAGGCATTTTGTGTGCTTTTTAGTAGTTTTTTTCCTCTCCTTGTTTAGTTATTTGATCTCATTTTGGGTTGGGTTTCTGTGCTTGGATTGACTATTTATTTTACTGTCCATTTACAACATTATTTACAAATTTTTAACACTTTATTTCAACAGAACATGCCATCATAAAACATGCTCAATTAACTCATACACTAAACACACTTTTCACACACATTTACACATCATAAGCGAGCGTGAGCTTGGTTAACACCGTCAATCCAATAATTGAAACACTACACCTTAATAATTCAACACACATACATTAAGCCCACTTGGGCACTAGGGACAAAATAATCTATGTAATTTAGGTGTATGACCAGTGGGATAAGCTTCCAATAACACCCATCAATCACTTACATTAAGACATATAAGTTGACTTCGTAGGTAGATTAAAATTCTTCACCATTTCATAGTCCAAAGTTAGAGTGCACCAAAAACTCGATTCAACAGGGGTTAGGCTAGGTCATCATGTGAGCAGTTCTTCTTAGGGCTATCCAACCTATGGCAAGGAATTCTGTGCAATTTTTGATTTCCAAGAAGCAGAAGACTCGACCACCCTCATGGGACGAAGGTAACCATAGTGACCAATCATAGGAAAAACATCTTATAATACTTGTTGTGGGAAGCAGATGGTTCTCTACCCCACCTTTCTTCAGATGACTATGCTTGTAGGAATGAGACTCCATCAAGTAAGAAGCCTTTTTGAAGGTCATATGAAACATTTGATCTAGGACTTGTTTGAGGATTTAGATCACCTATATGCTAGAGGCAATTTTTCTTCGATAGGACATGTTAGTCTAAATTAGAGTAGCATCTGAATATAGTTATTTTTACACTTTGAACCACTACACTTAGTGTTTGCTTGTTGTTTGTTTCTCTTTTTATCCTATAATCATCCTTTAGTTTATTGAGTCATATTTGTCTTGACATCATCACACACCATAGGTGTTTGTCATGGAGACTTCATGGCCTTCGCCCCCAATTTCCTTTAGGAAATATTACCCCTCCTCATCGATTTTGATTTCATCCTCCTAGTCCTCCATCATGTCCCCATACTGACTCTGATTCTTCTAATTCAACTAGTTATTTTTTTTATTTTGCATCCTCCCATCTGCGTACCATCTCCATGTTAGGCACCAACGTGGATGTAGGAAACCCATGTGGTAACCTAGGTACTAACTAGGATATCCCCACAAGCGGAACCTCTTCCAGACTGGTTGCTCCTACTCCATTGCTACCCTTCATGGCTGGTTTGAGTCTCCCTAATTTTAACGAGCATATTAAGGACCCTCTTCTCCATGACCACAATTAGCCAGCTACACCTGCCAAGCTTCCTTCTAACATACCGAAGTTTGAAGGAAATACTGGACAAGATCCAAAACATCATGTTCAGTCATTTCATATGTTGTGTTCATCCAATTCCATCACTGAAGAATCCATTCATCTTTTCCTTTTCCAAAGTTCTCTTATTGGAGTTGTTGCTAAGTGATATGTAGATAAATCAAGGGCCACTCCTTCCACTTTCATGACTCTTGCCAAAGAATTTCTATCCTATTTCCAGTTACCTCTTTGTTGTGACACTCATACTGAACCCTTGACTTCTTTCCATCAAACGTTTCCCACTCACCTATCTGACCATGTTCAAGAATGATGCAGAGAGACGAGCATGTGTAGAGTCCTAGAATTTGAAGACCATGTTTACATGGATTGGTTCCTTAGATCGATTTTGGTCCCCATTTCTAAATATTTCACCTCCCACTTCCCCCAATCTCAGGAAGATGCACTCTGAATAGCTTTGAAATATGACTTAATCTATGCACAATGGGGATCTGTTTACACTGTCATTCTCTATCTGCGTTGGCTTGGTGGTGTTAACATGCCAGGGGAATCTCATGTAGCTGATGGTATACTTGGATCGATATCACACCCTACACCTCCACCATATCCTCAACCTTTGATGATTTATGGTCGACCCCAGGGGAGACCAGTTCCTCTTACACTTATCCCCATCCCAATCCTCCACATGACAATAATTATCTTGGTTCTAGCATGCCATATGCATATTCCCATCCACATAAACATATTCCATGGCCAACTGTTACTCCACCTATTTATCCTAATGTTATCCCTCCTCCTTATTATTTGCATGCACTGCCCAGTGATCTAGCCCCACTAACACCAGCATCTTAGCCGGCCATGCCTACTCCACCTCTACCACAACAACAACCTCCTCTAGAAGGTGAAGTGTATGCTTAGCAGAGTACAACCAATATCACCAACCTTGAGAAAAGGATTAAGTGGAAAGGTAACCATAACCAAAAATATCAAGGTAATCAGCATATCCACAATCCACCACCTAATGCACTTGAGTGAAACCAACCTAATCCTGTAGCCTAGCAATAGGGTAGACAACCCAAGAAAAATAGGGCTCTTCATTCGAACAAACCTTGTTCATGTTGTGGAATATTTTTCCATTATACTCATGAGTTTCCCTTTTCATCTCAGATGAACAAAGTATGGGAAGATCAAGTAGTTGCTTCTAGAGGACGATAGTCTATTTCTCCACCTCCTCCTCCCCCTACCTCATTTGAACTAGTTGTTATGACCAATCCTTTTCCTCATCAAGGATACCTAGCTTCTCAACCTAGACAATGTCATGAAGCTCCTCAACCTTCACAATTTGGTCACCAAGATTATCATATCTTCATGATGAATTTCGATGAAGTAAACACCAAACAAGTCAACCTTCAGATTAAATCATGCAAATATGACAAGCCACTTGCTAAGTCACCAATTGAGTTCCAACCTCAAGTTTCCACCGAGTCTTTTTCATTATCAAATGGTACCTTATAGATCCCTATTCCTAAGATAGAGGTTATCCCAAAGATCCCCAAAGGTCCATTACGTCAAAATTTTGCTTCAACTAAGGCCACCCATACCTATAACATAATAGATTATTTTGGCACAGTCTAATACTACCATGCCAACGCTGGAAGTCCTCCAGACATTCCCATCCCAACGAAAATCTCTACTTCTACTTTAGGTGTTTTGGATCCTTCCAATGATTGTATGAATTTTTTTTTATGTTGAAAAATTGGAACATCCCCCTCTTCTTTCATCTATTGCATTTCAAATACTAGTCTCCATAAGAAACACCATTGTTTAACAGTGCATCATAGATGAAGGCACCTCCACCTATGTGATGGCTACTAGTGTTTGGAAGAAACTTGGTTCACCTAACCCATCCACATCCACCATCACTCTCTATGTTTAGGATGTTAATCCCTCACATCTCCTTGGATTATATTGCAACTGTCGTATTACCCTTACTGATAAGATCGTCTCCACTAACATTGATGTAATTGATGCCCCATTAAACTATAACATCCTCTTGGTTCGTAGTTACACCTATGCTATGTCAGATGTCGTATCTGTGGCTTTTCGTAAAATGTGATTTCATCATAATGGAAACATTATCACTATATATCAGTTGATGTACTATGATCCTAGGTGTCATACTTTACCTCAGTCCACAACCTCATCATTAACTGTCAATAAGACAGTCTTGTCCCTTGCCAATTTTACTCCTGGATTCTACAAAGATTCCACTTTACTTGGTGCTTATTACAGCCCACCACCTACTCCTTATGAGCCTAGCTCATCCAGTGTTTGCATGGTCCAAGTGTCACGAGTTGCCCACAAGTGTCCTCATACACTTTCACAGCAACAATCACCTCTGTAACATGTTGCTCCCAACCCAACCTAGTTGTTAGGTATAATTTATCAAGGTTCATTTCCTTCTGCTAGCATCTCTCCTAGCCCTTTCCATCCCAGACCCATTTCCCCAGGTCATTAACCTTCTTGTCAAATACACTTCTTATTCCCACCACCAAAAATTATTTCTACAGTCTTCATGGCTTCATTGAGTCTACCTAACATTACCTTGGGGATACTAGTCCAATACATTGTTCCTCCTGCAAACACTCCTCATGATCAACTCAAAAATTACACTTCTTTGCCCCTACTTCAACCTATTGTTCCTACCTCTTTCTTTGCTTCAATTCCATAAGGAAATCAATTGGAACCTACTCCTATTGTGAAAGCATCTATTGAGGGGGGAAAATCTCAAAAAAAGGGAACCAAACACAAGGCACGCCAGCCAAATCCAACTCCTCCTAAGCCTCCATATCCTACTCCTCCTTGCATTTTGTGTGATTTTATTGGAAATGCCACTAATAATTGGCATCAGATCCCTAATATCAATAATTTGGTCTCTGATACCTTTCCTGACTCCAACATTCATGAGTTCCATGTCACCTGACCTGATTTAGCTAATAAGAACAAATCTTTATGCACAAATCACTTTTTCTTTGTGTGATAACTATGGCCATTATTGTCATCATTTTACATATCTCAAAGACTTTTTTGATACACTTCAAGTGTTTTGCAAGTTACATGTCACTCATAGTGAATCCACCACTCCTCTACCTATGGGTTTTGGTCCCACCATTATTCCAGAATAAGATGTCTCTCAACCACCCATTGTGATCCTTCCTCCTAATTTCAAGATGATGGATAGAACCATCCCGATTATCTACTTATCATCATCCATGGGATCTATCTATTGGGAAACTCTTAACATTTCTTATTGTGATTCAGTCAAACATTCTTCGATGAACACTTTGGTCTCAACATCGATAGTTGTTACATCTAATAGTCATCTATCTCATAGTATTGACGATGCACATGTAAACCTTGTATCTCATGAAGATGCCTCGGGTAACTCATATTCATCATGTGGTCTCTCTTCCTCTCATCCTCTCATCTTTCATTTGGATGAATACATCAGTGAAACCATGACCACCTCTAACTCTCCTTGGGATGATATCCACTAGCATTTGTACTTCCTTCCACAACAAACCCATGACCAATATGTTATGGAGTCTAAATACTTCATCCATCTTGAGGTCAATTGGTTAAAAGAACCCTTATTTCAAACCTAATAATTTGAACCACATCCACCTTGTGGCCATTACATTACCACACAATGTTTAGGTAAAGGGGCATCCATTTTTGAGCGTATAGCAGAAGCAATCCTCCGCAACCTTCATAGTGTATCTAGTAATGTCAACTCTAGTGCCATTATTCTTCACTATATAGAGGAACCTCTAGAGTCTCATATCAATTCAGATCACTCTATGGATGATCCACTTAATAATTCATCCATCTTACATCAACAACCCAATCCCTTAGACATTGTTGTTGTCCAATCATCATTTTGTCTAAGTGAGCATTAGTTCATTATTTCTAAAGCCATTCTTTGGTATAGTAACACCATGTATGGGAACCCAGAAATTTAGTCAATTTTATTCATGTATGCAAAGCCAAACAATATTGGTAATCCACCATGTCCTTTTCTTACTGCATCCTTTATCTATTCTTCCTACAAGAAGATATCCATAAAATAAACAAATGGAAAACCACATCATGAAAATGTGTTTAGATTCCACTATTCTAAATACACATTTCATGTCCATATAATTCTATAACCATATATCTAAAATTTGGGGGGCACATATGCCCCTACATATCCTCATCATCCTTTAGAGGATCTTGTGCCAATTTGGCTAAATACTTGAATCCCTTATTTGAGCACTTGGAACACAATGGCACTCCACAAACTCATCTAGCTAAGGGGAATCATTCCTACCCAATAATTCCCCTTCATCACATATGCTAGGGGGCAGGATATCATGCTTGGGGCCATGATGGCACCCTTGGCCACCTCCTCACTTTATTTAACATAAGTATCGACCTAGAACCCAACGATCTAGGTATGGTCGATTATCCTCTCATTCCTTGTATAGTTTTTCCTATCGGCCTCTTAGGCGAGCCATATACACATTGTGTATCATAGATATTTGATACCATATCTTAAAACATTCTACTATATGTGATTCCACACTTACCATCTCGTCCCTATGTTTGACTTGGTTCGTTAAATGAACATTAGTATGTTGGTGATGGTTTCAGAGGAGGAGCATGTTGTTTTTATTTTAGTATCTGTTATATTTGGAATTTATCTATCCCATATGGGAATGTTTTCTTTCTCTCGATGTAGCAGTGACATGGTCACTGTTTGTATGCTTAAATCCAAAAAGCTCCTTGTTCTGCTAATGGTCTTAAATGTGGTTGTGTATTTGAAATTATTGTCTCTAAGTTTTTATAATTCCACTAGGGTTTATGCAGCATGTTGGATTGAGGAATGGAGCATTACTGAAATTCTAGCAAAAAGAAAGCTTGAAAATAGGAATATGAAGTATATTGGTCCTTCTGAAAATGCAATACTTAGTGAGGGTTTGGAACGAGGCTGTAACGCCCTAGTTGTGCCAATCTTTCCTACCTCCAGGCTGAGAACTAATATATCTTGTATCTTGTTTACTTGCACTATCTCTACCATAGGTTTATCTAATCTAATTTTATACTGTGAATGTGACACATTATTAGGTGAGCAAATCATGAGTGAAAGGGACACTCAGAAAGGAAAATTTTATCGAGAAGGTTGGGGTGGTTGGATGGCTAATGATTGGTCATGAATTTTGGTAAATGGAACTATGTGAATAGAATGACTAATAGTTCAATGATTATAAGCACAAAATTAATTTAATAGTATAAAGCAATTGTATTTCCAAGTGTCAACTGGAACTATACTCCATATGGATGGTTGTGATATAGCTCAATCTATCAAAATTTCAAAATGGATGAAAAAATAATAAAATCTAAGATCAAACATACTTATCTAATTCTTAATATGTGACATTTTTTATCATGAAATGCATTGGTAATTGCAATCATTATCTAAGTTATAAGTTTGTACTTAGTTACTAGTTTTAGATGTGGTTGAGATATTTTTTCGAAGTAACTAGATTTGTTATAATTATGTGATATTTATATAATTATGTGATATTATATAAAGATGATAATATATGAATAATAATTTTGTGTGTCTAAATATAATTACATTTTA
>APFE031666099.1:94110-135241 GCA_000404065.3 Pinus taeda
TATTCATAGAAGTGTCGTCACTTCCATTTCTTTCGCTTCAGCTTGGTCACAATCCTCACGATCCCCGTGAATAGACACCTGCACATGCAAAGAACAAGACAAATACAAGCATAAAATCCAGGAAATGCAACTATGTATCAGTCAGAAAGGATACAACTCAAACATCATAATAAAGACACATGAGTGGAACCATAATGATAGTCGTATATTATTATTAATAAACAAAAGAGAATACAACCAAGTTCTGACATCAAATCCTCCTTTGGCTAGGTGAATCAACAACACATGCCTTGCAAAGCTTGTAAGGGATGGGAACAAGCCTTTCTCTCCTTGATCACTTGGACATGGATCTCCTCCTTAAAGATTTAGCCTCATAGGGATACATAAGACCTCTTGCAAGATGAGCTTAGCAATCCTCAGACTTTGGAAGCTTGAAAAGTAGAATCACTAACTGAGAATTACCAACTAGCTTGTCAAAGGGGAAGGAAAAAGCTTATATAGAGATGGGAGGAGTAGATAAGACCATCCACTTGATTCATGGGATTGCCCTTATCATTAGAAAGCTTCCATGAGAGATGGAGAACTACTTCCCTCCTTGGGAGATTCGAAGCCCAACTGAACCACTTCAAACTGGAATTAGTTCATGGATAAGATGGAAGGAACCTTCGAAAGTTTGATGGTTAAAAACTTTACCCAACTAGGTTGGCGCTAGTGCGACTCTGAGACAGAGCGCCAGTTGGCGCGCCCTCTTTGGAGGATTTACCCCATTGGCGCGAGCAATACACTATGGCACAACGCCAATGGAGAAAGGGCTACATTTTGGGTTTTTTGCAGAAGGTGTTTTTAGGGCATATAGAGTACATACTTTAAGGGATACAAAGCAGGCGTTTTCAAGTCATGTCACTTCTCATAGGTCCCAGAATAGGTCCTCCAATGTATGGGAGAAGAGGTAACATGGACGGTGACAAAATACTGTGTAACACAAGACATGCTGTCTTTCTCGCATTTGTGTATTCCACAATATACATTGTGTGATTCTGAGACATTTTCACAAGGACATTCATTTCATGTAGCATAGGAAGAATTCCAGCCAATGTCAACAATGTCTCTATATTAGTTAGTCGAGAAAGAAGATCTTGAGCTTTGTCTACATTATAGTGATTTTCATACATCAACCCTACCAAAGATTTGAACTCACTAAATAGTCTTTGAGTTGGTCCATTTAAGGAGATCCATCTTGTATCAACATCTTTCAGTAGTTTTTTTCCATCCGTAATATCATCTGCAAATTGTTGAAACTCTAAATATCGTTTGGGACTATGAGAAAAGTATGCATGAGTCTCACGTACAAGATCTTCAACTTTTGAAACTGATGGAAACTTGCTTATTATTTTAAATGCAAGATTCATCCTATGAGCCATACAATGAATATTAAGCATATATGGTGAAGTTGATAGTTGTAGTCTAACACAAAGGCCATTCCTTTGTCCTTGATTACTTCTGCTCCATCTGCTCCAACACATACCAAATTTTTTGCAATCATTAATTGATCCATACCACTTTCCTTCAATCCATTAAGAACAAGTTCATAAATATTTTCAGTTGTATAAGTCTCTCTCATCTTATTAATCCCATGTAGATAGGAATGCCTAATATGGTCATTAACCATATAAATGCTCATGCAAATCCATGAAGTATTATCTATAGCCGTAACCTCATCTAAAGACAATGCCAAAAACCTAGCATTTGCAATATTCTCTTTCAAATCATCCTTTTCTACTTGAGCTAGATATCCTGCCCATCCCCAACCACTGGTTACTGACCAATGAAAATATGGAAAGTTTGGCACTTGAAGAAAAGATTGAAATTCCATGTGATCTGGATAATCTATCATAGGACGACCTTTAGATAAGATGTGAAATACAGTGCTCAATTGCATTGTCTTGGATAACGAACTTCTTTCCATCGTCTTTTCAAATAGAGATATGATGGTTCCTCTGTCTGCCTCAAGTTTCCTCTTACTTATTAAATATTTTTTATATTCTTCTGCATATTCAACATGTTGACATTCCTCAGAAGATTTCCATCTAACAATAGATTTCTCTTTACCATTTACAGTTTTCTTTTCATACACCTTTCCTGCATGCTTTTGTACCATATCTAGATTCATCTGAAATTTCACTACCTTTTGAGTTTCCAACTACATGCAATACATCTAACTTGTTGGAAAACCTCGTTCTCATTTGTAGGAGGTATTTCTTCAATAAATGGAAAACTTGAGACCCAATTTTCTTGGAATCATCTCCCTATGGTCCAATGGCCTCTTTTCCTTTTCCGCGAATGGATTGTGCCACTTTCCAAGGAAAAATATTTAACATTTTCATCACCAATTTCTGTTGAAACTACATTTATCTCACCCTGACCACTTGAGGAACCTATTATTTCATCCATCGTATGGATATCAAATGCATTTCCACAAGAGTTAACCTCTCTCTCCGTAACAGATTGTTCAAAGGAGCTTGAATCATGAAGAGAATGTGTATTTTTGGATGGAGCCTTTTGAAAGTATGATAATACATTTGTTTGCCTTGATAGTTTCTTCCCATGATTATCTTTTGACATCTCACTGAATATTCCACAAGTAAAATTTCAAATCGATCTGCAAAATTGCATCAACAGTTTCCAAGCGTTGAGATATGCTTCATATAAATTCACTTGTTCATAGAAAATAGAATTGTACTTTGCAAAAGAATTGTTTAATCAACATTGAAAGAACATATATCAGAAATTGAATTTTGAGGCAAAATGGAATTTCACAAAAATTATTTAACAATGATAATGGGAAACTATTAAATTTTAAGACATAAAATATAATAATTCATTTGTATAACATTGAAACAACATCACTTATGGGATCTGAACGAAAAATGTCGATGGAGAATGAAATAAGTTTTTTCTCCTTGGCTTCTGCTTGACTGGCATTGCTGCGAGGATGGGGTTCCTTGTCGCGACATGTAGGGATGGTGGCCAAGGCGAAAATGCCTTTCAGAGTAGACCAAGTAATGGATGGGGCAATATTGTGCCATTTCAGGCGGATTTTGCTCTATCTTTACCTTAACAGAAGACCAAGGAGCTCCTCGGTGATGGGGGTTTGGTCCTGCTACGAAAACACTTGTTTTTCTCCCCGGACAGATTCCTGGATCATTAAAGGTGCGAAGTTAGGGTTCTTGTTCTTGGTCCACAATGTTTTTCTGCAGAATGGGCATCTTGGGGTTGTTACCTCTGCTTCCCATAGGGGAGTGCGGGCCTGGGTTGCTCTTGTTCTGGCAGTAGTTTTTGTTAAAGGCAAATGTAGGGTCGTTTCTAGGTGGGTTTCTCTGGGTAGGCAAATCTGTCTCGACTCAACGATGGTCAAGTCACAGGTCCCCTGCCTCCAGTTCAATAAAAGCTTCGGGAAAGGCATACCCGAAACAGTCTTGCCCTGCGGTTTCAAGGATGGTACTGGAACTAAGAGGCTAGTAAGTACCCCTTGCTTTCAAATTTTTATAAAGCCCCCTGTTGGGACATCACTTATATTCTGGGTAAATAAAGCAGACAGTGTGATGATTCTAAAACAATGCATCACAAAAAAAACTGGATACCCTATGAACAAATGAAATTTGTTGTACAGAGGTAGTATATTATAGGATAATCATCTCCTGCAAGATTATCATATCCTATTAGATTCCACAATAATCCTCAATATGAGTCTCAAAGGAGGAGCGACGACACCCAATAAACCCAAAAATGCAAGTGGGGGAGGGGGAAGCAGCTCTGCAAAAGACACAGGAACAAAGCAGAAACCTGAAAATGGGAGACAATCATTCAAGAATATACTTCAAGGGAAAAAATCAGTCATTGAACCAACCAAACAGGTAGGGACTGCCCCAAACCCATACATAGTGGAGCAACTGAACCACACTCCAAAACTAAACTTAGACACACCAAAAATAGATGAGTATTGCACCTCTTTTGACTCCCAAGCCATTATATGCCATTTCAACTGCTTCTAGCCAAAACTAGTAGAACTTTTCCATTGGATTCTTACTAACTGGTCGATAGAGTGCGAAATACATATCTGTTCTAAAGGATTTTTTATTGTCTCGTCGACAGAAAAAATGACTATTGTGGAACTAATTTCAACCTTTATAGGGCTTTAAATGATGAGTGTTCCTTCTAATCATGTGTTCTAATAGGTCCACCTCCATGATGCCCACATACCAACCCAAGACATAAGAAAGCACATCAAGGTAGGGAGTTACCGCCCACCAAGGGGAAGTGCCACAAAACCAAGCACCATCAACATGTAACTAAGAAGACTTACCATGCCCATCCACCATTGAGGATCTAGGATACACTTTTACACTTCATCCCACATGGCCTTTCACACACAATTGGGCTTATGAACGACATGGTATAAAGTTTAGGAGTACCCTTGTTTGAAGGGGTACATCGCTCACAAGCTTTAGTAAACTATCACTTTTCAATCTTAGTCAATTGGAGTATTGAGTTGAAGATTTTTGTTGAGTACCCTTGTTTGAAGGGGTACATCGCTCACAAGCTCTAGTAAACTATCACTTTTCAATCTTAGTCAATTGGAGTATTGAGTTGAAGATTTTTGTTGTTCAAGTTTCATCATAATATGTCAAATAGCATTGCCAAAACTTTAGGGTATTCTACAAGCATAGATCCATCTTGCTAGTTTTTCTTATTAAGATATTGTCCACATACATAACATGATAATGAAAAGATATATAACTTCTAGGCCATCACTACTATCAATGATGTGCTAAGAGTTTACCTTAGATTTTAGATTTATGCAACTGTGGAACACCAGTAAGTAAACCACAAAGCTTCCATGATTAACATGAAGGTATATTTTCCAACCATCATATTTTAATTACAATCAGCCATGCACCAAATATTGTCGAGGCATGTGTTTTATATAATAAGAGACCTACAATGTCATGATTGTTTCAACTAGATATAGGGACCCAAAAAAAAGAGGCATCAAGGTGTGCCAATTTGAAATGAATCATGTACATAGACAATCCACCTTCTAGGGTTACCTTTAAGGTTATACGACTACGACATCTTAATTGTCATGGATTTGCTATGCACCGCGGTGCACAAGGCTACAACAAAACCTTGGTGTACTTAAATTCTGAAAGAAATGAATACTAAATGGAATCTGAAAGCGTGTTTTTATAAGTCAAATCTCGGCTTGACCATTGAAGAAATATTGCAGAAAAAGGTCTCCATTTGATATCGAATTTTCAGTAAGATTTGTATAAAGTACAATATTTTTGTCTAGATATCTGAATGAGCAACGCTTTTTTGCTGGTGAAATTGGTGGAATTGAAGATACAATTAAAGGAAGTGTTAAACAAGGGGTACATCAAGCCCAGTTAAAGGAAATGTTAAACAAGGTGTACATCAAGCCCAGTGTGTCTGCAATATGGGAGCATCATCCTTATTCTCCAGCGATGGTGAGGAACAGTGAGTGCTTTGTCAAGTTATAGTGATCACCTTTAATGAGCAACGAGGATGGCGGCACGGACAACTGACAATAACTTGGGATGTGACGGGGTTGAAATGCACCTTCACTGCCTCAGACAACGCATGACCTTATGAATGAGCCAAGACGTAGAAAGAGTGATCTAATTGTTTGTTAGGACTGATCTACCAAATTGTGTCCTCCTGGTCATGATGCCCCTTGCATTCATTCTTTCACAGCCATGATGGCTTTGCATACATACATCTGCGACATCCGTTAGACTCACCCTCTAGAGGATGTATTCCGAAATTTCACTTGGCTTTGCTTCTCTGCCCGACGATACTCGGCGCTTTATCAAGTGCACTGCGAATGAACTCTTCCTAAAATTCACTCTTCAACTCCTCTAACAAACCTTGCATGCTGCATGCTGAGTTCAGGCCCAAACCCATTTATTTTTTAGTTCCGTTTTGCCACCCATTTTCCTCCTCATTCAGCATTTCTCACTGTTTTGGCGTTGCTCGCCCGTCTCAGCATGGCTTGAATCCGCTCCCCATGTAGGCTTGGCCATGTTTTACGTGCTTGTTTGCAGCCAGATACAAATTAAAAACCAGTGCTTGTCCATATTTGTAAGGAGAAGAATGTTAATAGTGATGGGGAGAAACCAAATGAAACTAACAGTGTTCATATTATTCTCTGTTTCTATTTATTTGATGTTGGAGTAAAATAAGGTAACGTTGAATGGTAGGATGCTGGTAATGTTAATAATGCACTAAAATAACTATTTACAGGATATTTAAGAATAATGGTATGAATATTGTAATTCTACTCAGAAATTAGAAATCTAGGTAGAAAATTTATAAGGTAGTTATTTATCAGGCATTGTATGGTAAAGGTTGTAATGATATTTTTTCTTTATGATTTAAACAAATTGTTTTTTAACAAGGTGGGAAAATCTATCATAATTCAGTTGTTAAACCAGTAGTGAGGACATTTATCTCTGCTGTGATCAGCGAATGCAGGCTGATTCATCACTGTTATTCAAGGAAAACTAGGCCACCTGGAATAACCAGCGGGTGGTTTATAAGGGGATAGACTTTCACTACTGCCAGATGCCTCTGGGTCTCATCACTGTTATTCAAGGAAAACTAGGCCACCTGGAATAACCAGCTGGTCGTCTGTAAGGGACAAACTTTCACTGCATGCCTCTGGGTCTTGGACCCTTAACCTGTTTCATTACATCCAAAAAAACTCAGCTATACAATTTTAAATCATGACCCACTAAAATAAATAAAATTTATTTGGAAATTAGTTTTATTTTTAAATACATATTTATTTTTCAAAAATAAATATTATAATTTACTTAGTCAATCTTGAACTAAGAGTAAGATAAAAGCAAATACATTACTATATTGTTGTGTTGACTTTGAAGAGAGTAATAAAGCAAACTTGAAGACAACAGAAGAAACAAATTGTGCTAGGGATAAGTACAAATGGGTTCCAAAAAAATATCGTTGATCAATAAAAATTGAGAAAGTATCATTCTCTAAATCTACAGGAATAGAATCAGCTCTCATAGCTTGTGGCCGCATTCCACATAGCTGTTCTCGAGTTGGAACCATGTCAAATCTTGCCTTCAAGATATTAATCAATAGATTTAATTAAATATATTATTAGCTCTTGGCAGCTAAATTTTACAAATAAGAAAATAATCCAATGGTGAAGTTCATCCTCCAAAATAAATATTCAAGTATGGCAACGCAAGGCCCGTACAGACCAATGGCTTCGCATAAATGATTCACTCATTAATTTGAACCTTTACCATTGCCGCCAACTTACTAAATTCCCAAAGGAATCCCACTTGATAGGAGCCCCGACAACCCAAAATGTAAAGAGGTTATTCTGCATGGTTTCCAGATTTCTTAATTAAACCCAATAACCTAATATCCACCAATCCATTTAGGGTTCTAAAGGACTCGAAGAGAGAGAATATGAATGTGGAAATCTTCTCCATTTCATGCTCAAGAAAGTTGGATCCTAGAACTTAAAGGGTGGATATACGATTGAAAAAAAATGTATAGTTAGAAGAATTAGTAGTCTATCTCCCTTTGGTGATATTCTTTGTTTACAAGAAATAAAAGTAACAGGTTCACGGATTGTTATTTTGTTTATTTGACCCAATGCAAATCCTTTCTGTACTTTCTTGGAGGTGGGTAAAGTTGGTATTGCCATCCTTCCTTCACCCAAATTTCATTTTTTTTTATAATTTGGGATGATGATCCCACATAGTGACCACGATGAATTTTGTTAAGCCTGCATTACAATACTCTAGGGATAGATAGCATTTATACCATAAAAAATGAAGCTAGGAAGGAAGAATTTTAGCAATGCATAATTGAATATCTGCCTAAAGCTCACTAGCTTATTTCCAAAGAATCAAACACAATCTAATCAAAGTAATGTTGCTCACATGGTCTGTTGGCAAAAGAGGAGCAATATATTCCAAGACCTTGGAATAGGTTATACAACCCAAATATTTATCAAATCTTATCCAACATTAAGAAAATGAAGATAGCTTGGTCTCATCAATGAATATCCGAAATAGCATTGCACTCAAGACAAAAAACTTACAACATACACAACTATGTACACCATAGTCAAAGACAAGGCAATGCTTAAAGCCTTAGAAACTATAAGAAAAATACATCCAGAACTATTGATAACCTCATAGCTATGGCACAAATGAAAACATAATCATCCACATTGAACCTGGAAGATCCAGGCAATTAGAACCAAGAATCCAATCCCAGAAAATGGTGATGACGCAGATCTATAATAGAAATATCTAAAGAAAGCTTGTACCTTAGCCAAAAAAACCTAAGCATAAAAATTAAACACAACCGTATTTACCATGTATCATGGTTTCCAAAGAGCAAGATTATCCTGAATATTTTCCCAACACCATATGCATCTTGCAAGGATGCTTCATTGAATTATAAGAACCAAATTTGTGATAAAGATATTGTTATCACTTACACACTTCCTAAGGAAAAGTCCTAACTTCATTTCAATGGAAATGGTTAAGGAAATTATCAAGTGGGTCACTATCTGTCACTTAGTGATTCACTCCACTCTTTAGGCTTTAGAAAATCCCAGCCAAGGAGATTCCCTGAACTAATCCCAAGTCTACCATTGGTATAGGGGAGAAGTTAGAAAAGGATTAGTTTACTCAACAACTTAACTCAACCTACAGATGCCAGTCCCAAAGTCTTTGACAATGAGAACGATCTCCAAGGGTGGGTCCAAACC
This sequence comes from Pinus taeda, assembly GCA_000404065.3. Classification (NCBI taxonomy): domain Eukaryota; kingdom Viridiplantae; phylum Streptophyta; class Pinopsida; order Pinales; family Pinaceae; genus Pinus; species Pinus taeda. Next base: position 102,953 of record APFE031666099.1, read on the forward strand.
GAAATGGTGACTTGGATGCAATTTGATGATCAAAGACTTAAAACCCTTACTCAAGTTTAAAACGGATTAGACTAATTCAAGAGATAATTTGAAAATTGTTACAGAAGCAAGGAAATGATATCATCCTCATGCAAAATGCTAACCATTAGAGCACTGCTGAAATGCATGTGACTTCGTTATAGCATCAAGAGGATAAAATTATTTCATATGCTTTCTGAGTTATTTGAACATCTATTCATGAAGATAAAACCATTTGCGAGATCTAATTCATCTTTATGTTGTAACAATATGAACAATTTATTGGAACATTAAGATAGAAAGTCATTTAGCACAGGTGCCCATAATTACAACCTTAAAGAAAGAAAGCCATAGGTGTAATGTGCCTCCAAATTCGAGTGAAGTTTAATAAGAGAGCATGAATTGTGAAGAAAGTTTACTCTAAATCAATCTAAACATTCACTTGTTAAAACCATATGACAGTGCTTGAGTGGCAAGTAAAAGATCTAACAATTTCATCTATGCACGAATAGAATTAAATCTATCATACAAGATCAAATTTCATACTATGAAAGTGAACTAATTTAAACTTCATTGACTACAAATGTATTCAGTAAGGTTTTATGCCATAAATAGGAGCAAATTTTGAACCATCATACATATGTTAATACATTAGTACAAGCAGTTCTCTCGAGTCGGACTGACCCAAATTAAGAGTGCTGCTAGTCTCGGAACCACGAGATAAAAACAATTTTTTATTGATTCAGTTATCCATTTCTGAACACGTTAATGTATATTTCTTATTATAAATTCCATTGTACCATCAAAATAAGAAAATGATTTTTTCTGACAAATTTTGAAAGAAGTAATCCAAAAACAGAATCTATATGAACACATATGCATGCCTTGGAAAAACAATACATATATAGGGAAGAATGGCAACAAACCTGAAGAAAAACAAGGAATATGAAGCCAACTTGCCCTGATTCAAAAGCGGCTACAGATGGGCAGGACCTGCATAAAGGGGTCTAATTTCTGGTGCTCAACCAACAATTCTCTCAAGTACTGGCTGTTGTTGCTACTGCTGCAGTGGCATGAGGCATTCAGATGCAAGAAACCATGGATACCAAAACAAGAGAAGAATCAATTGATTGAAAATGCAAGAATATTATAGTCAAAATAGAAACTGCTGTTGCTAGCACCGAAAATAGCACTGCCAATATAGAAACCGCTGCTGCTTGCACCAAAACTAGAAAATTAGGATTTGTGAACTATGGTCGAAAACCCTATTTCAAAACAATTTTATACAGGATGAATTCATGAAAACAGGGAGCTAGGGAGCCATATACACCATGAATCCATGAAAACAGGGAGCCATATACACGATGAATCCGGAATTCGTGAAAACAGGGGGCTGAATCCGTGAAAACAGGGAGCTACCCTCCATTTGAAAACAAATTAATCTCGACCCTCCATTTCAAAACAAATCTAACCTCCCAGGACCAAATCAACTCTCACAAACCACTCCCAAACCAAAAAAACCAAATTGTAAATAAGAAATATGGCGATTTTAATCTCCCAAACCAGGGGCAAATATCAAAATTTGGCTATTTTAAGGGAATACGATTTCCCAAAACTAGCGAATCGCGCCAAATGAAGGTTTGGTTAGTTTATCCGCCCATTCTTTATTTTGGGCTAAAATCCAAAAATTAATTATTTTTAAAATAAAATTGGGGCTAACTATATGAAAGGGTTTTTAATAAAAAATTCGCCCTCTTAAAATGTAAATACCCTCAAATTTCGCCTTTGGGCTATAATTCGCCCCTAAAATTTACCATGGTCTTAGTGAGCAAATAGACACCCTTAAGTTGCAAAACAAGCAGAAAACTGAGGCTCATGCTTTAACTATTTTCTGTCCAAAATGTAGAAAAGAACATGCTCTAAGAGAATGCCCTTTAGATGCAAAAATTATAGAGACTTGTATGATTGCTCAAAGAATCATGAAACCAAGGGTTGTCCTTATCTTCCAGGTCTTAAGGTTGTTTTGCAAGAAGAAATAGTTCCAAATTCAGTAATACCTCTTTGCTTTGTCTCTAGAAAACCTTGGCAGGGGCCACAAAATCTGGGATTTAACAATCAAATGTATCTTCAGCCCCCACCAAATTAGAATTCTTGGCAGCAACCTTGAACTCAACCTCAATCTCAGTCTCAAACTTGGCCTCAACCTCATTCTCAATCTCAACCTTGGGCACAAGGAGTATAAAATCCTTATGGGTGATTTTCTCAATATTATCAATATCCTCCATCATATCAGAATTATCCTCCCCCACACATTCCACAACAAAATCAGCAACCACAACTTCAAAATTAGAACCCTCAACTTTCATTACCATTTCCACAACAAATTCCACAAAAAAACCAAAGTTCTCAACTCTTACTGCCATTTCAAAAAGGACCAAATCAACTACCTGCCCAACCATTACCAAACCCCAACAATAAAAATTCTCAGAATACTTAAATGGTGGAAGGACAACTATTTCCAACTTATATGATCACTCCTTAAGATCTCAATAATGTTCAACTAAGATCTGGTAGGATATTAGAAAAGGAAAGACCTTTTGTAACAAGATAATTCTGAGGAAGATTCTCTACAACCCAATACAAGTTTTGAGGGAACATCTCTCCGAAACCAAAATACTGAAAATGAAAAACATAAAGAACCAGTGAACTCAACTCCTATCATTGAGCAACCAATATCTAGTTCCGTACCTCCGTTTCTTGAAATATTACAAGTTGATAGAGGAGTAGAAAAGCAGATCATGTTTCCTAATTATGATTTTCTAGATGAATTAAAAAATGTGTGTATCAAAATTCCTTTGTTACAAGCCATTAAGGAGATTCCAATCCTAGCTAAAATAATAAAGGAGTTGAGCATAAATAAACTAGGAAGAAAAGCAAAAGAAATAAAAAGAATTCACTTGGTAGGAAAAATAGCATATATAATGATGGGAAAAATGGCCATACAAAAATATGTAGATCTAGGAAGTCCAATTGTGAAAACACATATCAATGGAGTTGAAATTCCAAATAAATTGATTGATTTAGGGGTAGCAATAAACATCATGAGAAAACAAACCATGGAACAACTCAAGCTTCCTAATCTTCTTTACACCCCTACATTACTGCAATTAACAGACATATCTGTAATCAAACCAGATTGAGTGTTAGAAGATATTTCAATATCTTTAGCTTCTTGGGAATATCGTATTGATTTTATTATCTTAACCCCCAAGAACAATCTAGGAGGAAATCCACTCATATTAGGAAGACCTTGGCTGGCCACAGTTGATGCTTTCATTAACTGTAGATCTGGTGATATGTATATTTATGATAGGAATTCAACAAAGAAATTCACTCTATATCCTCCAGCAAGAACAATCACAGAAATAGATGACAAAGAATGGATTGATGATGAAAATGACATTCAACCTTTTTTTACTATTTTAGATATTAGCGAAGATAGTCAAATCTTAAATACAATGGAAAATTTTGAATCATCTCTAGAATATGAACATGATCAATTTCAAGAAAAATCCAATATTGAATATTTGTCGTCTAGGCAGATGTCTCTTTATTCTATGGAAGAATTTGATAGTTCTATAATTGAAATCTTTCCAGGGAGAACATTGAACATAAACAATAACTTGGAGAAATTACAACAGGAGAAGCTAATTAAGACATTACAACAACATTCTGCTGCATATGCATGGGAATATACTGACATGAAAGGAATTAGTCCTAAGATTTGTATACATCACATCTACATTGAGGAAAATTGTAGACCTATCATACAACCTCAGAGAAGAATGAATCCAAATCTTAGGGAAATTGTGAAAGAAGAGCTACAAAAACTACTGAATGTAAACCTCATTTACCCAATTTTGGATAGCCAATGGGTTTCCCCTTTAGTAATTGTGACTAAAAAGAATGGCGAATGGAGGGTGTGCATCGATTACTGAGAATTGAATAAAGCTACCCTTAAAGATCGTTTTCGTTTGCCCTTTATAGATCAAGTGTTAGATACATTAACAGGTAAGAAGTATTTTTCATTCTTGGATGATTTTAGTGGTTATAATCAGATTCAAGTGGCACCTGAAGATCAAGATAAAACCACATTTACTTGTCCATGGGGAACTTATGCCTACCGAGTACTTCCTTTTGGGTTATGTAATGCACTTGCAACATTCCAAAGAGAAGTACTAGGAATTTTTTCTGATCTAATACATGATTTTGTAGAGGTATATATGGATGATTTTATAGCCTATGGGAATACATTTGAAGAAGCTTTGGAATATTTGGAAAGAGTTCTTAAAATATGTAAGGAAGCAAACCTTTCACTAAGCCATGAAAAATGTTTTATGATGTTTACAGAAGGTATTGTTATAGGGCATCACATTTCAGGAGATGGGATTAAAGTTGATAAATATAAAGTTGAAGTCATTTCTAAATAATCAATTCCAAATTTCCAAAAGGATGTTCGAAGTTTTCTAGGATTCACATGATACTATAGATGATTTGTAGCAAATTTCACTAAAATAGCATCCCCACTCTTGAATTACTCACCAAGGATTGTGAATTCAATTGGAATCCTGACTGCCAGTTAGCATTTGAGACTCTAAAAACAAACATTTCTGAAGTAGCCATCTTGAGAGGTCCAAATTGGAAACTACCATTTCACATTTCAACAGATGCTTCAGATACATCTCTGGGAGCTGTATTAGGACAAAAAGACTTGATTCCCTATGCCATCTACTATACAAGTAAGAATTTGACTCCCACTGAGTTGAACTATACTATAATAGAAATGGAATTTTTAGCTGTTGTTCACACAATCAACAAGTTTAGACATTATATAACAGGATTTGAAACCTTTTCTCATACAGATCACTCTACAATTAGATATTTAATGAATAAATCTATTACTAATGGCAGAGTTACAAGATGGCTTTTACTGTTGCAATAATTCAATATTACTGTGCTAGATAGACCTGGAAAACAAAACACAGTTGCTGATTTCTTGTCCAAAATTCAAAATATCAAAGATGACACTCCGGTTGAAGATAAGTTTCCTGATGAATATCTTTTTGCAGTGACTACTCAAACTCCTTGGTTTGCAAATATTGCTAATTACTTAGTCACAGGGAAATTACCTTCACATTTGTTTCCTAGAGAAAAAAGAAAAATCATTCAGATAAGTTCAAGATACTTATGGATCACTAATGAATTGTATAAAACAGGCCTAGATCTTATGATTAGAAGATGTGTTAGGGAAGATGAAATGCCTAAGATTCTTAAGGCATGTCATGATGAGATATGTGGTGGACACTTTGTTGACAAGAGGACAACCTATAAAATCCTTTCTTTAGGATATTATTGGCCATCCATCTTCAAAGATGCCAAAGAATATGTCAGGAGGTGTGACAGCTGCCAGAGGGTAGGGAAACCTGCTCCTTCAAATGAAATTCCACTACAAATTCAGGTACTCATTGAACCTTTTGAAAAATGGGCCTTAGATTTTGTTGGGCCAATTAATCCTTCATCTAAGAAAAAGAAGTATATATTGGTATGCACTGATTATGTCACTAAATGGGTAGAGGCCAAAGCATTACCTTTTGATAATGAAAAATCTGTAGTTAATTTTCTTTTTGAGGACAGGACATCTTCACTCGCTTTGGTATTCCATGAGAAATTGTGACAGATCAGGGATCTCAATTTACATCTAAAATGGTGAAGGGTATTGTGGAAGATTACAAGATCAAACATAGAAAATCTACTCCTTATCATCCACAAGCAAATGGTCAAGTTGAATCCACAAATAAGGTGATTGAAGGAATTCTCATTAAGAGATTGGGCAAAAAGGCTTCCTGAAGCCTTATGCGCCTATAGAACTACATGGAGGAACAAAACGGGACATACGCCCTATGAACTTGTTTATGGGAAACAAACCCTATTCCCTATAGAGTTTCAAATCAAAACCTTCAAGATGGCAGTCCAATTGGGATTGGATTTATCAGAGGCACAAAAACATATATTGGAGCAACTCAATGAACTTGATGAAATTAGGCAAGATGCAGTCCAAATAACTAGTATAGTCCAACAACAAAGGGCTAAATGGCATGATAAATATATTAAGGAGAATAAGTTTCAAGTAGGAGATTAGGCACTGTTGTTCGATTCAAAGTTCAAAGATTTTCAAGGGAAGTTTCAAACTCATTGGCTTCGGCCATATGAGATTGAAGAAGTCTTTAATAACGGAGCAATAAAGATAAGGACAATAGATGGAAGCAAAATACCTCTTCTTGTGAATGGTCATTGGTTGAAGATATCTCAAAAACTAGTTTCAAGAGAGGAGTTCATTAAGATTTTCCAAGATAACTTTGAAATGAAGCTAGTGAAGAAGAATTCTTCTTCTCCACTAACTTAGTCTTTATTTTTCCTAAAAAAATAAAATAAAAAGAAAAATAAAAAAATTGTATGAGGTTGAAAACCAATCATTGATTGGCATCCTTATACAGAAAATATAGGGTGAAAATCAAAGATTTCTGACATCGTATATTTTCAATTTCCTTTCTATAATAAGTAGTGACAAAAAGATACATTCATTTACAGTTTAGAGTCTACAAATTCATCATCTCATACCATCTCATCCCGTCTTCATTTTTTTTCTACAGTTCCACTTCATCTCACTTTTATATTTCATTTACATTTTATCTTCTTATAGTTTTACCCCATTTCACCCAATTTTTCATTTTATCTTACATCTCATTCCATCTCACTGTCATAACTCATTTCCATTTTATTTTTACATCCATATCTCATAAGCCATATTTCACTTTTCCTTCTTTTCACATTCTGCAGCTGATTCCATTCCGCAGCTAATCTGATTCTGCAGCTACAACTTACTTATCAGCTCTAGCACAATTGTACAACTTACAAATAAATCATGAATGTAGGGAAATTGAAGAATCAAGTTTTGGAGATCAACCATGCTTAAAGTACCTATGGATCAACACCAAAAGAATTATCAAGAAAAAGGTTAAGTTCTAAAGATAAAATGCAAATTTATTTCAAACATCAAGTCATAAACATAAGTCATGTATAATATGAATGATCACATGTCTCCTTAACAAGTCATCATTTGATTTGACTGCCACTTCATGATACCACATCTCCGCCACATCTTCCACATTTGATACCAAATGGTCTATAATGATTTCATCATACCACACCTCCGCTACTCTGTACTTAAACAATCTCTAATGACTCCATGAGTTAATAGTCAAAACTATGATGTGACCAACATATTCACGTCTCTCCAAACCCTCACCATCTATTTATTCCATGCAAACCCATAGTTATTTTTCACCATGCCCGTAGTCAGTCCATTTCATAGACTAGGAGAGTAATTTTGAAGGTTAGAAAATTCTACGAAACAGAGACCATGGGACTCATTATCAGGGCAGAGCTCGTAGGGGCAAAGTTTATGGAAGGGTACCCACAACTCAAGGAGATGCTACAGAAGACTGGATGGCTCAATTTCATTGAAAAATTTGATGGATATCACAAGGAGATCACAAAATCTTTTGCTAGATCATTCTATGGTATAGAAGTAGAGATTGGAGACATTAAGTTTGCAGTAACAAAATCTTACATACCAGAGTCTACAGAACTGCCAAGACTTGGTGAGAGATGGTTCAAAAACAAAGAATTTCATAGTGAATCATGGAAGGTAATCCTCAGGAACCCAAGTATGGATGTCACTATGTTTAGAAAAGGAATTCATATTTCAGCACTTAAAAATAAATTGAGAAGCATGCTTTTGATATTACAAAAATTTCTTACTTGCGAGGGAAAATTCGGATGCATGTATGTTTATCATATACGTTTATTGATGAAATTTCTAGAAAATGGAAACATCAACCTCCCTTTCTTCCTTCTAAACAGTCTGAGGAGGATGGCTTCAAATGTATAGAAGAAAATAGAATTCATAGACACAACTATGTACCATCATGGGTTGGTAAAAATACTGGTTGAGTATCATCTGAAAAGAATAGGAGATACTTGGGAAAACTTCTTGATAAGAAACTATTTCCAAGAGACACCAAAATCACCTAAAGAGTGTAATGTTAGAAGGAGTAAGAGGAAAAAGACCAGTATGACCATTCAAAGTAGACCTGAATCCTCCACATAGAAAAATGATGAAGAGCCAGTCTCTGAGATAGAGATCAGGGAGCAGATCAAGCAAAAAGGAAAGATAAAAAAGAAAGCTAGTGGAATTACTGAGAACAAACTTGAATCTTCATTATAATAAGATGATGAACAACTAATCTTTGAAAAATTGATAGAGATTAGGAACCAAATCAAGAGGAAGGAAAAGATAGAAAAGGAGAAAAAGGGTACAAAGGAGGAGAACATAAACCCCCTACAACTTAGAAGGAGCTCTAGACTCTGAGGTATGGTAAAGAAGGTATCATCAAAGGAAACTCAAGTTCATAAATCTAGAAGAAGAAACCCCAGTACCATCTCCTGAAAATGTTCCATTTACATACAGTCCTCAAAACTCTCCTAAACAACATTTTAAAGTCATCCCCAGCAGAGGATCCCCAAGCATAGATCCAGTGTATTAACAAATCTATGATTACATAGAATCACAGGAAAAGAAAAGTGCGTCAATGGATCCAAGATCCTCAGCCAATCCAGAACAACCTGTCAATCCACAAGAACCTCCGACTGACTCTCTCAAATAGGAAATCTATGAGTTAGAGATATTGAATAAGCATATCAAGAAAGAAAATAAAACCTTGAAGGAACAAAGAAAATTGGATAAATCCATTCATGATAATACAATACCGCACCTAGGGCTATGGTACGAGAAGAATAGGAAGTTTAAGAGGAAGAATATAAACTTGAACAAAAAATTCATCAACCTTAAATACAGAATTATCATGAAGAAACCCAGGATGGCAGTCACTTCAAAGAGGAGCAAGAGAAAAAAGTTAGATGTACTAGCAGAGGTATTTGAGCAGATGCAATAAGAAAGAAGAGTTCATAGTTTTGGAAAAATTGCATAGGGATATGCAATGATTTTGCAGTGGGGGTATGTTGGACCTCAGAATTACTCTCTCTTTGACAACTTTTCTCACTTCTTTCTATTGTTTTCCATAAAATACAGATCCCCATCACTGATAAATGATAGATTTTGTCTCAAGGAAGACGTTAAATGATTGACATGTTATACTTTTATGGTTTTGCTATTTGATATAAGTTTTTTAAAATTAGCTACAAAACGCAACTTATTCTGCAGCTAACCGTGTGTTCTATAGCTACTTCCATGGTTGAATAGGTTACATGTGTCAAACAAAGAAATTGGCCACATGGGAATCTCTGGAATCGTCTCAACATGGATCCTATCCTAGTCACCCAACCTAGATCGACAAAAAAGCTAGCTCAAGACCACAGTCAAAGGTGGAGTCAAATGTATGAATCCCGGAAGCAATAAGACTCTTTGTCTACCCTTTCATGGTTAATTAATAAATCCAATAGTTCTATTGAAGTATTAACTCGGATCAGCCACCTGTGTTAATGGTTTTGTGCAACCACCTTATTCGAATTCAAGTCACTTGTAGCTGATTGAAAATTTACGCAGATTGGTTGTAATATGTGTAGACCAACTGTAGCTAATTTTCCTCAAAAGACAGTTATGCATGTTTTCTTTAAATACCAGTTGTACGGAACTGAGAGCAGTTCAAAGTTTTTGGATGTATTAAGCTTAGACTTGCAGTTCTATAATTTTGAACTTTTTGTTCCTGTTAATAATATGAAACCATGTTTTGACCAGTGATCATTTGAAAGAGTATCATCAGCTAGTTAGCAGCTCAACTTAGTTAGTTGTAGAAGGCCTTGTGCACTTAAGGAGGTTTTTTTTCTTTTTATTTGTTTACTGTTCATTTTTTAGTTTCATTATTTGCTTTTAGCAGTGCTTGTAACTTAGGTTGATTCCTTGTAGTTTGTTTTCTTTTAGTTCCGATCAATAGCACAATGTTAGAATTCGATGGTGTAGTCTTGTTTCCCTAACCCTTTTCATAAAGGAAACAACTTTATTCTCAAACAGGGTAAGGTTGAAAGTAATGAGGATGCATTGTTGATTAGTTTACTCACTGTTTTGTTTCTTTCTTATTTATTTCCCAGTTTAGATTGCTAATGCACTGTGTGAATACATGTTTTTGGTCACCATTTCAAGCTAATATCCATCCTAAACTAAATGGTTAAACATTCACTTCACACAAGGATTGAAACCAATCAATTACCTTTTGCGTGTTTTATTTAGTTCTTTGGACCAAAAAGTATAGGAAGTTGCTTGTATGCCATCTCAAGAAAGTTATCTTTCAAAATTGAAGGTTTGGGTAACTGGAAGTACTTCAGTTAGTTTCATTCTCTATAATGATTTCAATTTGCCTTATAACTTCACCTTTTAATTTTTGACTTAGGATTAAATGACAAGATAGGATAGATGCTCTATTTTTTCCTTCTTTTAACTTAGATTTTGACTAGCTTTTGAGCTCTTGGTTCACTTTTACGAAATTTAGTTTCGGTTTCTCATAGTTCAAATTGTACATCATTAGGGATCAAAGAAAAAAAACCCCCAAAACAATATAAAATACAAAACAACGAAGTAAGAAGGGTTAACTAGCACATACAGTGCACTACACTTCATCAGCTTACGAGCCTCGGTTGATAATTTATGCAAAGCAATTTAGGATACTAAATTGAATAAACAACGATTCTCTCAAGTATTGTTTTTTACCTTTTTGGGCTTGAGAGATGCAAATGTACGAAAAGGGACCATGCAGAGTTTTATTTTCCATGTCTTTTTCAAACGCTCTAAACATGAAAAAGATGTCGAGTTTCACCTTAGTCGGACTCATTAAAAGATTAAATGACATAGGACTTGTCATTATGATGAGATCGAGCTACTCCTTCCTAGGGCTCATAAAACTTACTAGGGTGGATTTGTTCGAAGGATGAACTTATATTACAAGCATATGCTATCCCCTTCAAGCTTGTGTACAAATAACTACGGTACTAACTAGAAATAGTGGGGGGAAATTGAAAGTATTTCATCAGTTGTATTCAGTTGAGGCGACATGTCGCTCTTTAACATTGACACTCATCTGTTGTTCATGTCAGGTTTTGGGACATCCTCACTCTGTCACTTGCCCCCTTAGGTTTTGGGTTATCCATTTTAAACCTCTCATATGATATCTGCCACATCACCATGACCTTTGATCCTATGATGTCAACTGCTACCAAAATCCAGAGTTGTGTCATCCATATGTTCAAGAGAAGTCTTCTTACTTGTACATTATCTGATCATCTTGGATTAATCTCATTCATTGTGTTCTTGTTTCATGTTGATGATGAAGGATTCATTATTACCTTCATTCGGCGGATCGATCCCTGTCGACTTCAGCTCATTATCGAGGAAGTTGATCTAGAAACTCCTTTCTAGTACCTTAGAGCTTGCATGCCTCAATGGTAAGTTTTTCACACTCGACGAAAAGTCCTCATCATTGGCCTTCGATTGAATTATTTCACAGGTGTTCGACTTCAGTTCCTTATTCACACCCTATGAATTATGTTGCTGGTACCTTGAGAGCCATTGTCATTATTGGTAGTTTCTCTCGCGCTTGTTAACAGTTCACATCATTGAACAGTAATCAAGAGACTTTCTAACATGTTCGACTTCAACACATTTATTCACATGTTAGAATTTGTACTTTGATCGACTCGTGTTGGAGCACAAGAACCTGGTCTTAGAATACAAAATTACAGGTTGCAAGTAGTAATGAGTCATTCATGATTATATACATGATTCTTTAGATGGATGGCTGCACCAATGTCGTGGATCTATTTCATATGATCCCTCTAGTCGGATGGCTGCATTCATGCTGAGGATCCACGCTTATGATATTTTCTTGATGGATAATTGTGCCTATACCATGGATTCATTTATTTTTATAAGCCTCTCATGTTTATCAGGTATAACTATCTGATTTCAGATATGTACGTGTATGATTGCATGTAGGTTTTTCGACGACAGACTCTAGTTCCTCGCATCTACTTGTAAAGCATTTCACCCCACTCTAGTTCGGCCTTCACACTTTAGGGGGCATCTGTTACACATCATTTTCTCATTGTTCTTGTACCCCCCATTCCACAATCCCGGAGGACCTCTAAAGTGACCCTCATGTGTTTTCCCATCATGAAGAAACTCCCATTATGTCCCTCTTCATGAGTAGAACATTTCCCTTTTGCATCATTTCCCAAGAATCTTCCTTTTACCCCAAATTACAAAACTGACACTAATGACCATTTCATCCACTGTGCCGATTTGTAGAATTTAACACTGGGACTAGTGTTGGTCACCGCTACTGAGCCTTTCTAAGTCGCGCCGATCCTCTTTTGGCAAGTTTTTTAAATATGGAGTCGAAGCTTCCAGGTCTAGAAGCTTCGTAATGGAACTCTGATAGATGGAGACGATGAAGTCAATTTTGGTTCCTTTCCCCTAATAGGATGGAACAAAATCAAGAGATAATATCTTCTCCCATGATGAGAGGAACCATCTCCCATCCATCCGAGCTATATAAACCTATCTTTTCCCAAGCTAAACTAGTTTTGGAGTGAGTTTGAATTATCAACAAGACATCTATAACTTGTAGCTTTCTAGGGTATGTTTGAGGTAGAATAGTGTGTTTTGGTTTGGTTTGAGACTAGAGGGAAGAGGCCTTAAAACTTCCATTGCTGGGGCTATCCATGAAGTGCTAGAAGAAGTGTAGGAACCCAAATATGTCGGAGGGGACCAATAACGTCAAGGCACCGATTGTAATCTCTTTCTGAATTTATATGAATACAACTATTGATTGATTTCCTACATTGAAGTGTTACCTTACATTTGATGGCTTAATGTTCCTTTACCTATTAAGTAGGCTGAATACGATATTGTATGCTATCACGTTTGTCATTGTCGTTGTTTTCTTGCTTCAGGTATTCAAAGGAAGGAAATGAAAGATAGTTGGAGTGAGGAAGCATGATCATCACCAAGAAAAATAACGTTCTAAGAGGTAGGCCCTCTTAATTTTCTAGCTTAAGGAGATTTTCCATAGATTGTTTGTTTGTGGCTAGACACGGTCTCTCGGGCTAGAGGAATTGTTTGTGTCCACACTGAGAATTTACCTACACCACAGGTATATTTATGATTCTTAATTCCAACCTTGAAAGTCTGATCATGATTGGATTCTTCAAGAAAAAGTTATGCCAAATTTCCCATGATGACATGATAATGGATTGATCTAGTGGAGCAAAGTTATACAGGATGCCACGTGTCACTGTTTCAACCTTTGGCCTCGAAATTTATACACAAAAAACTACAGTCTGTGTGATTTCAACAATTCTTATAGAATTCATATCCGATGCTTGAAACAAAAGTTATGCTATTTTCCCTATGTCACTAGTTTGAGACAAAATTATGGAGCCTACAAAAACCCTAACTTCCTCAGATCATATATCCAAAACTATAGCGAATCAAGCTCTGAATTTTTTACATGAAGTTAACCAAGATTTCTACTCCACGTGGTAAAAGTTTCAGATTTTGAAGCCTCGTAGAAAAAAAGTTACAACGAAAATTCCAAGATGGCCTGTTTGAAAAAGCGAAACCCTAGAATCCAAAGCTTTGATTCCAAATGTTATGCAACCAGCTCACAAAAAGGTAGATCAATGACTTAAAAATTATCCTCTTTGAGGGGGAAACCTCCTTTAAATTAAATAAATTAAAAATTATTGGATGATACAAATGACAATACCTCCTTTGTATATATAGGAGTCTAAAGGGTCACAATATAATCAGAGCCTACATAACAATAATAATTTAAGGGCACAATAATAACAATAGTGGGCTTCTATGGGGCACGACAATAACAATATGGGGGCTACATGGGCACAAAAATAACAATAAGGGGGACACACTACTATTATAGGGACCTAAAAAAAATGGAGGAATTAGATTGTAGAAACATTTTTCCAAGTGGGTCCCAGTTTCAAGAATTGAGATTTGAAACCTTTTAGAAAATTTTGAGGCATTAAATGACATTTTTGGGGGGAAAAAATCATATGCTAAAATATGGACCCCATGATTTTTTATACTCAAATAAATTTCCAATGATGTAGGAATTATAATTAGAGTTCATATGTAAGAGTTATGCCTCCTGAAAGTTGACATTTTGATTTGACCACCATGGTTCAATAATATGCCACGTCATCACCCATTACTCATACAAAAGGGTTTATCCATGAGTGGACTATGAATAGGTATCTAGAAGGATCAAAGTTGTAACTCCATTTCAAAGTTGAAGGCATTAAACTTGACCATTTGTTGGCTATTGAGCTATGTTAAAACGTAGCCATTAGCAGGATAAGGGGTTTGATTCAATTCTATTGTATCTTGTTCCATATATATTAGAGCAACTATGAGTGGAAGTGAGAGAGAATGATAGATGGGGTTTAGTGTTCTATAGTAGCCTAACAAGCCACAAATATTAGGCAAATCTATAAAGAGTACTTTCTCCTTTGTACTTGCATTATTTTCATATTAGACCAAAGAGAATAAAGCAACCTCATGTTCCTATTCGGTTTTCTCCGGCAAGGATTTCCTAGAGAAAATATTTGTGTTCATTATGGTTGGTGTATGGTTGTATTTATTGTTCACAATTTTCTTCATTTTGTCTATTTAATGTGTAAGCAGGAAATTACTAATTAAGACATATGAAATCTATAGAAATTTAACTTTCATAGTATAGATTTCAATTTATTTTATCAAATATGTTGTGATGAACTATCTAGTGAAATATCCATCATAATTTATAGATAAATTATTATTATTATTTTAATTTTCAAATTAATTTCTTGTTCATATTATAAACTATGGCATGATGTTAAAAAACATGGTATGTGCCATGGAAATGAAGTGGGTAGATGTTAATATAGTTTGTGTTGGTTGGTGAAGGAATTTGTACATGAGGAAGTGAATGATAAGCTTCATTGTGTTTTATTAGAAATACCATTTTCTTAAGATAATAATGTTTGTTGTGTTGGCAATATTGTTGTCATTGATGTCAAAGATAGGGGGAGACTACATACATCCAAGATAAATATTGGAAAATGAATATTGTTGGAAATATTATTTTTGGACTTTTGATGCCCAGTTTGGATACCCTATATTTGAAGGAATAATTACTATAATTATCTAGTTAAAATGGGAGCTAATGATATATGGTTGGAAATCTTATTCCAAAACCTTTCCAAAAATATCTGATAGTCCCTCTAACTCGATAGGAATGAGGAGATAGGATATATTTTGTTACGATGACCCAACCAATGTACAAGTAGGCCAACCCAACCAAATTTACAACTTAGCCCCATAAGTGAAAGAAGAAACACTATAAATAAAATATATATAAGTTCATTTGAGGTGTATCAAAGCAAGAAGAGATATGAAATTCACAAGAGGAGTTGTGGACTATTTTGGGGGTCATTCTTGGATATTAAAGGTGGAGGGGAAAATGTGATTTATGGTGTGAATGAGTCACCTTAGAATTTTTCCTCTAAATTTTATTTGTTATAAATTAAATAACAGAGAAATGAAACAAAAATATTAGAAACACAGAAAGGCATAAAACAAGAGAGACACAGATATATGTGGTTCACCCAATATAGGCTATGTCCACAGAGAAATAACTAGTCCTTCCTTTTATATTATCTAGCAAACCAAATGGATATAACCTACAACACATCCTATATAACTCCCTCTTCACTCTCACACAATCTCCTCTCATTTTTATTATAGAATAATAATACATAACCATAATATAATTCCATCATAAAAACCAAGGGTTTCCTTCTAGGGGGAAAACCATAAATTCACTGCTAGATCTTCTTCCTAATGAATGCTCCAGATTGACTATGAAATTACAATATGTTGTAAGGCATTTTTGTCCAAATTTTTTCTTTTAGGGAAACTTCCCTTGAACTGGTGACAACAGTAGTGGGGAAGGGGCAAGCGCCCCCACACCCCCTTGTCAAGGACTAGGATCCATACACGGTTGAAACAATACCTCTGAATTAGGAAGACAATCAAGATCCACACCCCACATTATTTTAGGATGTTTCAGACCATGAAACTTGGAGGATATAGATAAATATCGTCATGTACCTTTGGTTCAAATTTTATACCTTGATTCACTATAGTTTCATAGATATTCTTTGAGGAAGTTAGCCTTCTTGAATTCTCTTGAAATCTGCTTCAAAAGGTCAACATGGTATTTTTGCTATAACTTTCTTTATGTGATATTTTAGATTGTGAAAAGGGGAGGAGACAAAAAAAGAGATATCAAGCTACCTATGGTAGAAATTTCATACTCTTTTTTGCTTCAATTTCAGAGATATGACATGAGAAAGTTATAGTTTTTGAATTCTCCTGAAACATGCTTGAAATAGGTCAACTTGGTATTTTTTCTATGACTTTATTTCTATGATATTTTAGACCGTGAAATCTAGAGGAGATAGAGAGGAGATTTCAAGGTACCTCTGGTATAAATTTTAGACCTTATTTCACTATAATTTTAGATATATGATCTGAGAAAGATAATGCTCTTGAATTCTCCTAAAACATGCTTCAAACACGTTAGATTGAAAATTTTGCTATTAGTTCTTTATGATATGTTGTAGGCTATGAAATATGGAGGAGACATATAAGAGATATCAACGAATGTATGGTATAAATTTCATTTATGTTTTTTTCTGTAATTTTGGATATATGATTTGAGGAAGTTAGTGTTCATGAATGCTTATGAAATGTGCTTCAAACAAGTCCACTTGGTATTTTCGTTATAACTTACTTTTTGTGATATTTTAGACTGTGAAATATAGAGGATACATAGAAGAGATCTAAAGGCACATGCGATAGAAATTCTAGACTTTTTTTTTTTTAATTGTAATTTTGGAGATATGATAAGACAAAGTTAGTGTTTATGAATTGCTACACAACATTTTGTCACTATCCTTGTACTCTCCATTCCATGATCCTGAAGGACCTCTACAATGAACCCTACATGCTTCCCCTTCATGAAGAAACTCCCATTGTGTCCCTCTTCATGAGGAGAACAATTCCCTTTTGCATCATTTCTCAAAAATCTTCTGTTTTTCCTAGTTTACAAGACGATGCTAATGACCCTTGTCCTCCTCGTGCCAATATTCAGGGATTAACACTATCCCTAGTGCCAACCGGAGAGACTGAGCCTTGTTCTAGTCACACCGATCCTATTTTGGAAAGTTTTTTAAATAAGGAGCCAAATCTTCCAACTCTAGAAGCTTCGTAACAGAAGTCTGGTAAATGGTTTGGCCGGATGAGGTCAAGGATGTCAGTTTGGGATCCTTTCCCTTATAAGGATGGAACTACCTCAAGAGATAAGACCTTCTCCCATGAGAAGAGGATCCATATCCCATCCATTCATGCTATATAAACCTCCCTTTTTTCCAAGCACAAGCTAGTGTTAAGATTGGTGTGCTAAGGCTAATTAAGTTTGGAGTAAACAAAAAGCTATTCATAGTTGTAGCTCTCTGGTTCTGTGAGGGAGAAGTGTGAATTTGGTTTAGTGTGAAGCCTAAAGGGAAGAGCCTTAAAAATATCATTGTTGAGGCCATCATGGAATGGTAACGGAAGTGTGTGGGAACCTGATTTGGTCAGAGGAGAACGACAACGTCAAGACAATGGTTGTAATCTCTTCTTGATTCAATATATATGCAACTATCGATTGATTTCCTACATAATGTGTCATCTCACATGTTTATGGCTTAATGTTTCTTGACTTATTAAGTAGGTTGAATTACAATTTTTTTATTATCACGGTTGTTGTTTACTATTGTTTACTTGTTTCAAGTGTTCGAAGAAGGAAACAATAAATACATGGAGTGAGTAAGCAAGGTCATCACCAAATGGGATAAGCGTACTAAGAGGTAGGCCCTCTTAATTGCTTATAACATAAGGAAATCGTCCATAGAATGCATCGATTGTGGCTAGACCCATTATCGGGCTAGGGGAATTGTTTGTGTCTGCACTCATAATTTTTACTTCACCACAAATTGGTGACCATACTGGGGATCCAATCCTTTTGTTTGTTTGTTTGAGATTTCATGGTTTTGTGTGAAATTTTCTAGTTCCACTTTTTCCCTTTGGTTTTGTTTCTTTTCCTTTGCTTACTTGTCTAAGTTAGGAATTCATAGTAGCAAATTTAGTCCCAACTAAGTTTTTTTTTTCTTGTCTTCCTCGCTGAGCACACTTAATTCGCTAGCAGTTGCTCCAATCAACGTGATATGCTAAGAAACAGTCACGCCGACCTCCTTCCGTCGCTCGTTGTCAGTTAGGCAGTCACGACGATGTCTATAATTGAAGATTAGGGTTTGTCCCAAACCTTGGCCAATGTGTTTTTCTCTTATGAATTCAACCTCGTAAGCCTTTTAGACCATTTTCTCCGTGACTAGAAAGCTTCTTTTCATTTGGTTTGTTTGCTTGTTGATTTGTCATCTTTCCGCTTGATTTCTTGGGTCATTGGATGGTTACGGGCACTAGGGCATCTAGATTGTCATCCATTCAACTGATTGTGAACTCAATGAATCGAGTTGTTAGTGCATTTACTCCTTGCATTTTGTTTGCGGGCTTGCTATGGCGTTGACTCCCATTACACAAGTTTGAAAAGTTTTCGTTTTCTTGTCTAAATGATTCTTTTTCGGCATGGATCACATTGCTTGTCTAAACGATTCTTTTCCGGCATGGATCACATTGCTTGTCTTGTTTTTGGTAAAGTTGGTGTTTCATTAGTCTGAACAAGTTTATCTTTTCATGTTTTCATTTGCTTGAAGAGCTAATTATCTTGAAAACTTTTTCATTGAAATGTTGTATGCGAAAAATTCATTTCATCATTTCATGAAAAGTATGAAATTCTAGTTTGTTGCATCAGTATGCTACTGTAGTTAGCATCATTAAAGACTAGGATTGCATTGGAAATTGAAAAGAAAAAGAACTCTTTTTGCATTTGGAAGGACTGTTAGAAATGTACTTGTCAGGAAATTAGGAATTGGAATGTATTTTTAATTAGTTTATTTTCTCGAAAAGTGAAGTAGTGAAAAATCATTTTGCTTTCAGTTGCTTGGTTGTTTGCATTTGATTGTGTGTTTTCTAACCTCTCTAGTGTAGACAATTAATCGAATTGAAAGGGTTTTGTCTCATTTAGTTGCATTTAGGGTTTTTCGAGTCACATCGCTAAGGCCTGAAAACTGAGACATAACTCAAGATAAACTTTAAAATGAACTCAATTAACCTAAGGCACATTTGAAATATAATAATCATATCTAGAAGGTCTAGGCTAGAGATGTGTTCCAGCGTCTTTAAACCTAGCAGCTGCCATTAGCTTCTGCATTAAACAACGCTAGTACCGATTTGTGCTCCCTTACCATCAAGTATATAACGGGAGACCCCTCTAGGCTACAATCCTTTATCCATAGGAAGCCGAGTCGGCCACCTTACAAACGTGATACACCAAACACAACATTCGGGGAGATTGCCTGCCCGTACTTCTCGGTTCGACAAGAGGTATTCTGCAGTTCATGGTTGCCTAGTAATCCTTTTTACCTAGAATATCCGGAGACGTTATTTGATATTTTTGACTCATTAAGCTTAAAAGATCATTCGAGAGTTTGTCCTATTGAGCTTGTTTCCAATAGAAAGTGATAGAGTCATCTTTGTTTCTTTCTTGACTCTTAAAACATGAAAGAGCACCAATCTATTTATGCGTCTTAATAAATTGATTGCCCACGATCTTATAACATGCTGTTAGTCTTTTCAAGACCAAATCATGAGTTTTCGTTAAAGAAAGTTTAAAGCCTTGAAGTTTATCTCTCTCTTTCCTTGTTAACTAAGACAAGGTCATCGTGGCTGAACCATCTGGTTCACCTAGTTCCTCTTCCTCTCCTCCATCTAAAAGATTTCCTGAGGATCCATTTCCTTAATTACCAGAGCCACTCGAGGACCAAGGTGTTGAACTTGGAATCATTCTGAGCATTCAACCTTTGTCATCACGCCCTCCGCCTACTTCAGATACTAGGTCACCTACTGATTTTGGTTCGGAATCTCCGGACAATCCCATTCAAACTCTTGAGAGTTTGTCGACCACTGACAGCCAAATTGGAATAGTTATCTATCCTCTGAATCCTTTGTTTGACCCTGTTATGATATCACCGCAACGTCTGTACAATCTATATGATCAGTCGGGTGTTCCTTTGGAAATATCCCCACGTACTTCTTCAATCATTCACCGTCATTTGTTCCTAGAGATGGAACTTGAAGGTGATGCTCCAGTCACCTCTCCGAATGAGTCAGAAGTTTCTACTCCACACAATGTTGAGGAGGAAGAACATCCATTTCCTCCTGAAGGTTTCCCCTATGCAGGGAGCATTCCAATCAGTGTGTATTGGGAATTTTTTCCTAATTATGTATCCTTGGCATAATTGGTTTCGGGTACACCTAGTGCCTCAACACTTTACCATAACCCTATTTTGGCATTTGGCACCATGCCCACTACAAGACCGTTCATTGCTAACTCTACCTCCCAACAGGTCGTTACCTCAGTCTCGGTGCAGCCCACTGTTCTGAACCCTCTTGTATCATCTGTCCCAGTCACCCTTCTAGTTCAACCAACGGTCTCGAAGAATGGCTCTGTCAATTCCTCAATCACCCTGGTTAGTGGCCCAGCTGTGCCACCGCCTAGGGGGTAGAATCTAAATGTTTCTATGGTGTCAGGCACCACTAATATGAGTGGCTCACAGGCTCACATGCTTGGTATGAACCAACCTTCTTCTGGTGTTATTCAAAACCCTAATGGTCCTGTTAGATCAAGCAATTTCCAGTACCAACAGGTTGAAAATCCCATTGGCCCGTCAAGCAATGTCCAGTATCAATAGACTTATGAGGCTCAGGTCCAATACCAAACTCCTTAATTTCCATATGGTTCCCAAGGAATGGTTAATCTACCTTGTTCCCTTTAGTCTGGGTAATACGTTCAACCTGGCTCATCCACATTCCAGGATGGTTATGGCCAGATTCCATTTGAAAATTTTCTGGGCACTGTTCAAGTACCCTTGCAATAGCAAGGACAACCTCTACAACAACAAGTGCAACCTTTGTTATAGCAAGGGAAACCTTTGTTGTAGCAAGGGATATCCGCACAACAGCAAGGGAAAATAATGTCGCAGCAAGGTCAACTGAAACAACTGCAGGGTCAACCCTCGCAACCATTGCAGCAAACCGTGCAATAGTAGATGCAATATACTCTGCAAACCCCCCAACCCATGTCCTCGCAGGGCCAACCTTTGCAAGCCCAGGGACAAATTCTGTAGCTGTAGGGCCAACCCTTGTAGCAGTAAAACCATCCTGGCCAGCAACAACCCTTATATACATATCAACAGGGTCAACCCTTGGAAGGGCAAGGCCAGGGTCAAGTCTTGCAGCTGCAGGCCCAAAGCCCTAATGTCCTAGGTCAACATGTACATAATCCTTTTGGTCAAGGGCAGCAGGTACAAAATCCTTATGTCCAAGGGAAACAAGTGTATAATCCTTATGCTAAAGGGCATCAGGTCCAAAATCCTCTTGTTCAGGGGCAACAAGTTCACCACCCATATGTTCAGGGACAACAGGTACAATACCCATATGTCCTAGGTCAATAGGCTCAACAACCTCTTAACTTGTACGTTGCTTATCAACAACCTATGACTGGCCAATTTCAAGGTATTCAAGGTCAAAATCCTCCATATGGCCAAGGTAACACATAATGGGGGGCAGAATCAAATGCCATATGGCCAAAATCCTCCACTGTGGGGCCAAAATCCTTACCAATAGGGATGGGCTCCTCCACTTGGACCTGCTTATCAACGTCCAATGCCTCTTAATACTCAGTTTCCATTCTTGGCCACAATAGAGTTGCCAGATGTGTCTCACCTTACAAATGAACCAATTCTTCACTTGCCATATTGGCCTTCGGTTCTTTCCACGATCCCAAGTGATTGTCTGAAATTCGATGGGAAAGTAAAAGAAGATCCTCAAGCCCATGTGATGACATATCACCTCTAGTACTCTTCAAATTCTTACGTTGATGATTCCATTCATCTTTTTCTTTTCCAACGAACCCTCACAGGTGCTGCAGCCAAGTGGTACATCAAGCTTCCTCGAAGTACTTACCATGACTTTAACTCTTTAGCCATGGATTTCCTCACGCATTTCCAACTACCGGTTTTCTATGAAACTGGCACCTATTTGCTCACATCACTTAAGCAAGATACTGCGACACACATCTCTGATCACATCCATGAATGGAGATGCAGACATCACTTGATCAAATTCGAGATTGCTGATTAGTTGCTCGTCAAATGGTTCACTAATTCATTCGTGGCCCCAATTTCTCGCAATATAGCTATGGGTTGGTGCATTACTAAAGAACAAGCCATTGCTCATGCCCAATACTTAGATCTAGTTTACTCTCAGTCTGGCACTTTGTATGAGTTATTAATCGATGCTCCATGGCCATCATCTGATCCCACGACATCGAATTCATAGGCTACACCCCCTGTTGATGGAGTCATTGGTTCAGTGTCCTAGACCTCTGCTAAATATTCTTCCAAACAGAAGTCGGTCTCAAACACTGTTCCCAATAGTTCTTCCCAGAATCCACCAGGCCCTGGTAAAACCTCAGAGGTCCACACTGTCTAGTATATTGTAGCAGATAAATCCTCGAAAGGTAAAAATAAAGGCAAAGGCAAGGGTAAAGATGATGCCTGAAAACAAGGTCCCCCTAAATCGTCTGTTGGTGAGTCTTCACAATGGAAACCTAGGTATCCCTGCCTCATTTGTGAGGAGGATCACTACACCAAGGATTTTACCTGACGATCTAAAGTCAGTCGTTTGATCAAAGGGACCCTAACTGTCCTAAAAGAGCCATTTTCATCTTAGCAAACCCAAATGGTAGACCAACCCAAATCCTCTTCTTCCTCAGGATCTCAAGTGTTCATGATGAGTACACCCATTAATGTGGCTACTAGATCAAAATATTACCAAAATCCTACTCCGACAGCAAGGACAGAGAAAGAAGCCACCCCTTGTTCTTTTGCTCTGAGTTTTGGCCCTCTTCATATTGAGCGCCCTAACCCTGATTCCGCTATACGACCACCCTCTCGAGGTGTGCTAATGAAATCCTCAACAATCCCAATGCTCGAGCCACTTAAAACTATAATATTGTTGAGGAATGTCTCCCATCGAAGCATACTCTGGGATACCACGAGTCAACCCCTCAAGGTTCCTCGTGACCTCCTCCTTGTTGTCACTCCGCTCTTGATAAGGAGGGACAACGTCAAACTGGCAGGCGATGCACCTAGCCATTGGGGACATCCCTGCAGGACACTTTGGTCCAACATCTGCATTAAAAAAGTGAAATGTTATGAACACACACACACACACACACACACACACACATATAAATAAAACAATTAAAAAATCACAAAATTAAAAGATTGAGTTTTTACCTTCATCATCAAAATCCTCTCCATCTAGTAGTGGCATGTCTAGATTTCCGCGGAAGTCGGTGCCACTGTAAGGCCAGTCCTCCATGATGATCAACTATCATTGTAGCCATGAAAAGAAGGCAGGCATGTACGACACGTGCTAGCCCCTAGTGATCCTGGGCATAAAAAATTATCACCATATCCTCAACAATATTATAGGACATTTCAATGGCTGATCAAGAAAGGAAAACTTTTATCTGTCCATGGGGTGCATTCGTGTACCAAAAGCTCCCTTTCGGCCTCAAAAATGCTGGGGCTACATTTCAATGGGAAATGTCCTATGCATTTCACGATATTCGCAACATCATCCAACCTTACTTGGATGACCTTCCTGCTCATTCTCGTAAGCGCCAAGATCACCATGAACATCTTTGATATATTTTTCTTCGTTGTAGACACTACAACATTTAGTTAAACCCACATAAATGTGTTTTCTACGTAGAATCCAGACAACTCCTCAAATTCATCATTTCCAAGGATGGTAATAGCCTTGATCCACTTAAAGTCGAGGCCATTGTAAAATTACCCCCTCCATCTTCATTGCACAAACTCTTGAGTTTCCAAGGAAAGGACAATTTTCTCCGTCGTTTTATACCCAATTACGCTAGGCTAGCTACAAGATTTACCCAGTTTCTTAAACAAGGGATGCCCTTTGCCTGGGATGAGGTTGCCTAGAAATATTTCGATGATCTCAAGGTTGTCCTCATAAATGCTCCTTTGCTACATCCCCTGGATTATCATCGAGATTACTTCCTTTACCTAGCTGCAACCCATAACACCGTTGCTATGGTCTTGGTCTAAGATGACGACAAAGGCAATGAACATGTTATCTACTACCTTAGTTGTAATCTCCTCGACAGTGAAATGCATTATGCCCATGTCGAGAAGTTGGCTTTGGCTGCCGTCCAAGCTATTCAACATTTTTGGCACTACATCCTCTTACGCACTGCTACTGTGATTTCTGAATGCAACCCCATGACCTACATCCTGACTCGTTAGTTGCTGGGGGGAAGTATTCTAAATGGATTGTCATACTACAAGAATTCAATTTGGTATTTACTATTTCCAAATCTAAGAAGTCACTAGTTTTCGCCGAGTTGATTTGTTCCCTTCCTTCTACGTCTCTCCCTACTCGTGCAGATGAACAACTTCTAGACGAGACTCTTTTCTTGATCAACACCCTTGATCCATGGTATGGTGATATCATTGTGTATCTCCAGATGTCCATGTTCTGGTCCATGTTGACCAAGGATGATCGCCGACGGATTCATCATCACTCCCAACCCTACCGTATTGTTGGCGATACTTTATACCATGTTGGTGTTGATTCAGTTCTTCATCGATGCCTTACTCTCGAGGAGGCTGAGAGAGTTCTTAATGACTGCCACTCTAGGGCATGTGGTGGTCATATGTCCTGTTATGCTACCGCTAAAAAAATCCTTCTCACTGGTTATTTTTGGCCGTCCATTTTTAAGGACTACATCCTTGTTGTTTGCAAGTGCCATGACTGCCAAATTTATGAACGCAAGATGCATGCCTCACCCACTCACCTACACCCCATCATTACTGTTGGTCCTTTTGCCAAATGAGGCATCGACTATATGACATGTAACCCTCGTTCGGCTGGGGGGCATGGCTATATTATTGTTGTTGTGGATTATTTCACCAAATAGGCCGAAGTGATGCCTACATACTCTGCAGACAGTAAAACGATGACTCAATTCCTTTTCAATCATGTTATTTCCAAGTTTGGCGTACCTCAAGCCATTGTCACAAACCATGGCTCCCATTTCAGAGATTACATGATGGATGAGTTGACATCTGCATTGGGTTTGCACCACGATGGTTCAACCTCGTATTACCCTCAGGTCAATGACCAAGTTGAATTTGTGAAAAAGGTTTTGGGTATAATGCTTCAACGTACAATTGGGATGCACAAGTCAAATTGGCATCTCATTCTCTTTTCAACTCTGTGGGCTTACCGAACCTCGACCAAATATACAATTGGTTTCACACCATTCCAGCTTGTCTACGGTCTAGAAGAAAAATTTCCGATTGAATGCAAGATTCCTTCACTCAAGCTAGCTGTTGAACTTCTTCCCGAAGCATCATCTCAGGAAGAGCGCCTCTTATATTTAGAATGACTCGATGAGACTCATCATCTCGTTTCTTTGGTTATTGAGGATCAAAAGAAACGAGTCAAGTCCCATTTCGATCAGCCAGTCTCCCCTTGCGTGTTCTCTGAGGGTGATTTGGTTTTACTATATGAGCAAGCTAACGATAAGCTAGGGGTAGGCAAGTTCAAGCCCATGTGGCATGGGCCCTACATTGCGAAACATGTTTTTCAAAAAGGGTCCTATGGGCTTATTGATTATGAAGGAAATCCTTTGGACAAGCCTCAAAACAGGCTTTACCTCAAGAAGTACTATGCTTAGGTCATCTTGCATGGTTACTTGTGTACATTAGTGTGTCATTAATTTTTGTGCAGTGTGGTTTGGTGTGTTAGTTTTCAAACAACTTTCCTGTTTATTATGTTTTCCTTGCTTTACTGATATCTGTGACTCACCACATCGATTTCATTGATGTTGCTTGCCATAGTACCCGTAACCTATCATTCGCGGTGTGGGCTATTTATGACCCTCACGGTGAGTTCATTGATCTTCAATGTATTTGCTTAGGTTGCACAACTAAAAACATTGTTGAATATAGTGCGGTCATCGAACTATTTTTAGAAGCCATTTCTCTTGACATTCGAGAGTTGGTTGTCAACCTGGATGCATAGCTTGTCGTCCTTCGACTCAACGGGAAATATTCCATTAGAAACCCTCATATATTGAGAATGTATCTTTGTATTCATCTACTAGAAAGGCATTTTGATTATATTACATATCATCATATTCTTAGATGCATGAATACATTAACAGATGCATTAGCTAATTATGTGTTGGACAAACATTTACGAAACATGTAAAAAACAAAACAAATCATTTGTACCATAATAAGCAAGAAAATACAACACACACACACACACACACACACAGATATATATATATAATATATATATATATTATATTATATTTATATATAAAATTTGATACATAAAATCCCCAAAAAATAATATGTGTGTCCAAAATAACATCGGTGGTTCGTAGGCCTCATATATCCGTGGTACGTAGGCCTCAAAAATGTAAAATGTTGGACCTAGGAACTAATCAACATGGTGATCGTGGCAGCATGACACGACTTGTGCAACATGAGTCAATAATTGGTGGATACAATCTGATACTACCACTGTGTGTCTCTGGTACTGGCGAGGAATGTCTCCCACTTGAGCATACTCTGGGATGCCATGATTCAACCCCTCAAGGTTCCTCGCAATCTCCTCCTCATTGTCACTCCCTTCCTAATAAGGAGCAACATCGTCAAACTGGCGGGTGATGCGTTTGACTATTGGGGACATCCCTGCAGGATGCTCTAGTCCAACATCTGCATTAACAAAGCGAAATGTTATGAACACATATATATTAAAAAAAATTAAAAATCACAAAATTAAAAAATTGATTTTTTACCTTCATCATCAAAATCCTCTCCATCTGGTAGCGATATGTCTGGATCTCCACGGAAGTCAGTGCCACTTTATGGTCAGTCCTCCACGACGATCAACTATCATCGTAGCCATGAAAAGAAGGCAGGCTTGTACAACATGTGTTGGCCCCAAGTGATCATGGGCATCAAATGACTCCAGTGGGCCATTCGTGGGTCAGGTGGCATGGGAGGATCTACCTTAGTCAACTGGTACTAGAAAAACGACACCCATTCCAAGAAAAAGGTCACTAGTATGGATTTAAAGCAAAATTGCTTTAGATTCCTTGCCTTAGCTTTGGTCAGCTGGAATTTTATGTTGATCTTCATGGCCTTCTCCCAATTGAAGATTTTCGGTGATGTGCAGTCAATGACATACAAGAATTTTGACTTTTTAGTCTCATGCACTGCCTGGGACCTCGCCACTCTTTTGATAGTCAATAGTAGCACTCTCAGTGTCAGATCTTGGACAGTGGAAATCTAAATCTTACCATTCTTGGATTTGAGGGCTTCAGGGTAATGTTTGGCAAGCAACATGGATATGCTTGCCCCAATCGGTTGTGGACCATATAAGTTGTCTGGTTCCCCTCTTTGAGACAGTCCTGTGATGCAATATATGTTTGAAGTTTCTGACTCCAGCTCTTGGTCACCAATGACGAATATTTCCCGATTTATGTCCCAGAGAATAATCAATTACCGAAGAAACTTAGGTTGGGCCCACATCTCTGGTGTGAGAAAGAATTTGAGGAGCCCATAGGCCCTCAAAGAGTTCAGGCAATTTGGATAATTCAGTGCCTACGTGTCCACATCCTCATGCTCACATTCTTTCCAGTGTACCATTTTCGGCAATTCTTTCATGCAAAAACCATAGATTTAAGTCAATAATCATTTTTGACCCCTAAATTTCAAATTCCAATGGTGGTTTTGAGGGGAAATCGGTTTTTTCCCTATTCACGGTGCCAGCGTGCCTGTTTTAAAAATAGTTGCACTAACGATGCGATAGGCCATTTTAATTACCATTAGCGAGGGTGAAAAACTTTTGACAAATCCTCCCTCAAAAATCCCAAAAATGGTTAAAAACATGAATAAATGGTATGAAAATGAAGCTTAGGGCTTTGGATCTTACCTATAATTGGTGGTTCAGTGAATGACCTCCCAGATCTCCCGTAATTTGCTTCAGAACAATTAGGGAAAAAGTGAGTAAAAAGCCTCGCAACAAGATAAAATAGTAAATGGTAAAAAATATTTACTTTTCCTCCCTTTTATTCAATTTTTCATGAAATATTAGGTTTTGTAAATATTTTGACCTATTTCTCCTCAAGAATTCGATAATTCACTTTACCTTTTTGTGTAGCAACATGTGATGGATGTTTGATGATGATGCCAAGTCACGTTTCAACTCTTTTCTCGACTGTTTAAACGCATATGAAAATATTGCCAAATATTTTTCCTTTTTGACTCGTAAAAGAGAACAAAATGGGGGGTCTACTTTCAAGCTCTTTTCTGACCCTTTAAAAGAAAAAAGATAGCCGAGCACTTGTCATTTCAAACTCGTTAATGGATGTGAAATGTCATACGACCAGTATAAGGTTACTCCTTTTTCGGGCTGGGATGCACTATTTACAAAAAAGGTGCTCCTTGACTGAAATGGTCAAGTGGTTCTCTCGAGTATTGTTTTCTACCTTTTCAGGCTCGAGAGACACAAATGTATGAAAAGGTACCATGTGGAGTTTTCTTTTCTGTGTCTTTTTCAAACTCTCTAAACATGAAAAATATACCGAGTTACACCTTTGTTGGACTTGTTACAATATTAAACGACATCGGATTCGTCACCATGATGAACATGTGATTCTCATTCTTAGGGCTCATTAAAGTTACTAGGTCAGATTTGTTTTAAGGATGAACTGACAGTGCAAGCATATGCTATCCCCTTCAAGCTTGTGATTAAAAAATTATTGGGGTACCTTCCAGAAATGGTGGGGGAAAATGTGGAAATCTGATCAGTTGTTTCGGTAGCTCACTCTTGAACATGACACTTTCTGCTTCGTGTTCGGTTGGGATATCCTCCTTTGTATCATTTCCCTTCCTGTGTTGGGCCATTCATTTTTTGCCTTCCATTCGATCTCTTCCATGTCATCATGACTACCGATCCTATGGATCCAAAAGCTTCCAAACTTCCACTTGTGTCACCAATATGTTCAACAGTTGTCCGTCTGCAGTTACACTTCTAATTCTCTGTATCATCCAAAATAAGTTTACATTCCTTTGTCTCGTGTTGATCTGATAATCACCCTATGAGTGCCATCAGTTGAAGGTTTGTTAAACAAAAGGTATTACAAACTCATGCGCTGGTGTGTGTTCTATGTTATTTAAGCAACAAATCGATCAGATTGCCAATACACAGAAGTTTAAAGGGAAAGACAACAGAGAAATACAGTAAGCAACATAAGACACAAATAGTTTTTAATAAGGAGTTCACCCTATTCTCCAGGGCTACGTCTTCAGTCTAGCTTCAGTGGTGGCCTTATTTTATTGTATCTTACATCAGAGAAATTACAATACAGGGACTCAGTATGAGTTCTCCTGAAGCAGATTTTGCTTGGCAGGGTGGTCCTTGGGTTCCCCAAGCCACTCAGAGTTCATAGACTCTTTTTCTTCCTACTAGCTCTATGACCTTGGTCTATAGTGGAAAGAGCCAAATGTGATGCTCAGTCTGGACAGATTCCTTTATGAGAAGGCTTGAATCTTTAAGCTCTCTGGTGCTCAATGCTACCTGTGGTCAGCTCGGCCCTCTGTCTCCTCTGCTTGGCCTTACTATTATCTATGTTCAGTCCTCCTCTTAGGGTTCACTGTTCACTATCTCTCTTGGTCGCTCAGACTTCTCTCAAATCCCCCTCTCCGATTGTCTTTGTTCATGGTTTTAACCATTCTCCCTATGCCTATTCGGTTCCTCTCCCACCTGTCGATTCTCCTTCTACAATTGCACTCAGAATTCCCTGTTCAGCATCAACATGAATGCTCGAGAAGTGCCACGTGTCCCCGTTGAAACAACGCCAGCCTGCTCATCGATTCGTTTCTTCGGTTATGTCATGGATACGTTCTTTCTCCATTGTGGCGGTCAACGGATTCCAAATCCCTTTAAAATCGTGGCTTAATTCCCTGTCGATTCAGCTTCTTTCTATCGGGCACAATCTCAACCATCTGATCTGGGCTCCTCCAGATCCAACGTCATACGCATGTCGAGCGCAGTTGATTTGATCGATGGATAGTGCGCGATCATGAGAGTTTTTCTCTCACCTCCACTGCTACAGGTCGATCGCTGAGTGGGATCACTCCGCTCTTGTCCAAAACCTCTTACCGTTCAAGGGCACCTCAATCAAACCGTCGGTTTCCAGGGCGCGGGTCTTGCCTTCGTGTTGTAGCACTTTTTCTTTCTCTGCTCGCGGTTCTCTAGTTCCCGACGTGACCGAGTGCCTAAGGCCTTTCCATTTCAGCCCTGTTTTCCTAGCAATGCGCGATTAGTGCTTAAGCGCTAATCGCACATCAAAATCGCCTCCTTTTCCCGATCTGAGGCTCCCAGGGGCTGTTTTGACCTCCTGTGCAGTCTCCATGGTCCTCGGTCAGCGTGCTTTGATTGAGGTCCTCGTCGTTCCACGTTGACTACCATGGCCACTGGTTCAAGACGTCTTTTGATCGCTATTTTGGAATTTTCAAGGATTTGTTCAACTTGATACAGTCCAGGTTTTTGACAGTCTTTTTATGGATACGATTCGGATCACGAACTCCCTACTGAAAAAGCTTTTGGACCACCAAAATTTGGTTTTCTTCAAGCATCAACTAAGTGAGGAAATTGCTGTCTCACTTGTCCAATCTCAATCCACTTCGCACTGCTTGGTTTCGAACCTTTAAGCGTAATCCTGAGGTATTCCACCAGTCCACTACACGTCGTCCTTACCTTCCTGTCCAGCACTGTATCTTCTTGTAACTCATTAAGGTATTAAGGTAATAGGTTATCAACAGACGACAATTGACTCTGCTCTTCAGGGTCCTCAATCATTGAAGGTTCAAACAACCTCAAGAAATCTGCGTTCACGACTGAGTAGATGTGCATGTAAGCTGGTAGATGAAGGCGAAAAGCATTCTCACCAATCTTCTCAAGTATCCTGAAGGGTCTAGACCTGATAGGTTTTGGCTTTTTACCTTCATCTTGCATTCTGTCCTTCCTGATATACAGCTAGACTTGGTCTCCAACTTGAAAAATATACTCCATCCGATGCTTATCATGCTTAGACTTGTACTTGGCCTGGCTCTTTTCCAGCTGTTCCTATACTGCCTGGTGGATCTCCTGGATCTGTTCCATGAACCTAGTTTCCTTCTCCACATCACTATGTCTATTAACCATGGTATCTTTACCAAAGACAAAATCCAAAGGAGACCTTGGTATGAAACCAAAATAGGTCTCAAAAGGAGATCTCTGTGTAGAAGAGTGTTTTGGTCTATTGTAAGCATGCTGCACATAGCACAAGTGCTCATCCCAAAGCTTAGGATGTTTGTTGCAATATCCTCTCAGTAGCTGGATCACCGTCCTGTTAACTACTTCTGTCTAGCCATCTATTTGTGGATGAAAAGCTGTGCTTTTCTTTAATTTGGTGTCCATTAATTCCCACAGACTTGACCAAAACTTCCCCACAAATCGGGTGTCTCGATTAGATACAACAGAAGTGGGTAATCCAAAATGAACCCATACATGTTCAAAGAATAATTTTGCAGTTTGTTCAGCTGTAGTCTGTTTACTACAGGGTATTAGAATACACATTTTTCTGAACCTATCCACAACAACATATAGATAATCATGATCTTTCCTAGATTTAGGCAGTCCTCCAACAAAATCCATGGAAATGCTTTCCCAAGGGTGAGAAGGAACTAGCAAGGGAG
>APFE031666101.1:0-44376 GCA_000404065.3 Pinus taeda
CCATCCTGATGATCAGGACAAAACTGCATTTACAACCCCATGGGGGACCTTTAAATATGTTAAAATTCCTTTTGGTTTTAAAAACGCAGGGGCTACATTCCAAAGAGCAATGGATATCGCTTTTTCTAAAGAGATCCATGACTTCCTTGTCATCTATTTGGATGATCTC
The DNA here is from genome assembly GCA_000404065.3 of Pinus taeda. NCBI lineage: Eukaryota > Viridiplantae > Streptophyta > Pinopsida > Pinales > Pinaceae > Pinus > Pinus taeda. The sequence continues at coordinate 170 of APFE031666101.1, forward strand.
ACACCATTTTCAAAATCCGACCAAGACCACTTGAAACATTTAAGGCAGATATTTACAACATGCAGGAAATATGGAATTTCCTTGAACCCTAAAAAATCCTTGTTTGGTCTAGAGGAAGGAAAACTACTGGGTCACATTATTTCCAAAGATGGTATTAGAATTGACCCAGACAGAATCCTGGCCATCCAGCAAATGCCCCATCCAAGGAATATAAAGGAATTACAAGCCTTTTTGGGGAAAATCAACTTTCTAAGAAGGTTTATCCCAAACCTGGCTGAGCTAAGAAGATTGCTTAACAACATGCTAAAAAAGGATTCAAAAGTTAAATGGACAGTGGAGGCTAATCAAGCTTTTGAAGGCATCAAGTTTGCCCTCACCCAAACCCCTATCCTAACTAACCCTCAGTTTGATAGAGAGTTCATCATATTCTCCTTCGCCTCTGAGCACACAATTGCTGCAGTTTTACTACAAAAGGATGACCAAGGGAATGAGAAACCCATTGCTTTCTTTAGTAAAGCTCTTAGAGATGCACCCCTCAAGTACCAGATCATGGAAAAACAAGCATATGCTTTGGTTAAAGTGATTAAGGAATTTAGGATTTATATCCTGTACTCCCATATAATAGCTTATGTGCCAAGCCCAATTGTCAAAGATATACTCACTCAAGAAAACTTGGAGGGTAGAAGAGGAAAATGGATTGCAAACATTCTGGAATTTGATATAGAAATAAAACCTACAAAACTAATAAAAGGACAGGGCTTGGCCAAACTAATGGCTGAAACAAATTTCCAAGCCCTAGACATCAACCAACTGGACAGTGAACCGGAGCTGGCGACTCCAAAGATCAATGTAGCCTTTGAACAATCCCCCTGGTATTCTGATGTTTGTTATGTGTTACAAAACCTGTGTGCTCCCCTAGGGCTATCCAGAACTAAGTGTAGGTTCTTGAAAATGAAAGCTTTGAAATTCTGTGTCATGGAAGAAAATCTGTTTTGGAGAAACCATGAGGGCATCTTGCTAAATTGTCTGATTGAAAATGAAGCTAATAAAATCGTGGAATAATTTCATGCAGGCGATTGTGGTGGGCATCTATATTGGAAGTCCACTGTGGATAAAATACTTAGAGCTGGGTACTATTGGCCCGCTATTTTCTCTGATGTCAAGAAATTCACCACTGCATGTCACAAATGTCAAGTATTTGAAGGAAAGAGATAATTGCTGCCACTACCTTTAAGGCCTATTGCAACAGAGAGACCATTTCAGCAATGGGGCTTGGATTTCATTGGAGAAGTCAATCCCTCATCTTCAGGCCAACATAGATGGATTCTGACAGCAACAGGCTACTTCACTAAGTGGATTGAAGCAATTCCATGCAGATAAGCAAATGATTCCACCATCATCCAGTTTCTTGAGATCAATATCCTTGCTAGATTTGGATGCCCTGATAAAATAATAACAGACAATGGTGCTTCTTTCAGATCTAAAAAGATGGTCAGCTTCTGTCACAAATTCCACATTACGTTGGGTCATTCTACTGCATATTATCCCCAAGGAAATGGCCTGGCCGAGTCATCAAACAAAAGCTTGGTAAATATGATCAAGAAGGTGTTGGAGGAGAACAAGAAAAATTGGCATAAGAAACTTGTCAATGCCTTATGGGCAGATAGATTAACAACCAAAAGATCAATTGGGGTCAGCCCATATGAGTTAGTCTATGGATTAGAGGCCAATTTCCCCTCATCACTAGGGATCCTTGTTATGAAGCTCCTCCAAGAGTGTCAAGCTGAGCCCAATGATATGCAAAGGAGAGTGAATCAGATTATATGCTTACAGCAAACCAAGATCAAGTTTATAATAGAGTCCAAGTGTTACAAGAAAAGTTGAAGAAGGCTTTTGATAGAAGGACCAAGGCTGAGGATTTTAACATGGGTGACAAAGTTCTCAAGTGGGATTCAAGGAGAGAGAACAAAGGAAAGCATGGAAAGTTTGATTCCCTTTGGAGAGGACCATTTCTCATCCAAGCAGTGCAAGGGAATAACACCTACTTTCTTGAAAATCTTGATAAAACTGGCTTGGATGAGGGTCCTGTCAATGGCAGGATGCTGAAGCACTATTTTGATTACTTCCATAGGTGCAGCATGCTTGGTCTTGTACATAATTTGTTGTATATATTAATTTGTTGTATATATTGTTATCTCTAAATATGTGAATAAGTTCATTTCAAGAAGATTGCAGATGCAAGAAGGGGCTGGACTGCATCATGTATTTTCAATAGGTCATTCTGCATTTTGAGGCATCAAGGGTGAAAAGCTCCAAGTTTGAAAGCAGTAGCTAAAGGGCCAAGGCATACTGACCTGCTGTTCTTGGTCTTTCAAGAGAAAAACCATCCCCATGTGGAGCCACTGTTGGATACCTATACCAATAGGTTTCATCTTTCATGATTGGCAAATTCAAGTGCCAAATATGCTCTACTTTGCTGCTACAAAGGTTCCATATTTTCCAGGAAAGACAGGGTGTGTCTATGTCTTGATGCTGATTCTATTTTGATGGATGATCCAACAGTCTAATCTGGATCATGCCATGTTTTCAATTTTTGTTGTAGAATAGAGAAATAAATCTGTCCAAACTGTTTAATCTTGGCAGATCAGTAGTTAGGCAGAGAAACTAAGGTTCCCAACTGCTTAATCTGGGGCCTTGGAAGAAATAAGGGTAGTGCTAGATAGGAAATGAAAGAAAAAATTCAATGGAAAAGAAAAGACACATAAAGGGTTTGCAAGTCCAAATGCACCCTTCAAGAAGAAACAAAAAATGCTAGGCAAATTAGTTGGGTAGGTAGATGAGGTTGCAGAAGTGATATTCATTTCAAAATTTGACTTTGATGGTCAAAATGAGAAAAGAAAATCAAAGAAGCATGTCTAACCTCCCTTCCTTCCATTTCCCCATTTGTTACTAACATCCCCTCATGAGTTGTGTGCAGGGAGAGATTTATGGTTTTATGTTGGTTCTTATCCTTTAGAAGCCACATTTCTTGTGTAAAGTCTTTTTATTTTGATCTACTCTTTACACTAAGTGTGTTTCAAACAAACTCAGTGACATTCGTCCTCATTTACCTTTTTCCTCCATGTTAACCTCTAATTCTATTATGTAGCTCCCTATCTTACTTCCCCTACTATTATAACACCATGGTGTATAAACCCTAAAATTGTATAAATATCCCCTCCTTGGCATTATAGCCATATGTTTCACTACTGGGGCATTGGATTAACATCTGGTTAAGTTCAAGAACCCAAGCCTAATCCCTTTTTCTATCAGAGCTTGTCTTCTAGCTAGCTCTCCATTTTGCCTGAAAATCCTTGAAGAAACCCTTTTTTGCACCCTTATACCCTTTAAAAGGCAAAAATATGATGAAATTCACTTTCTCCGCCTTATCCTAAGGTCGGGAGCCATTATGTGCCTTTTTCATGAAATTTATTAAACCCGTCTATCCTAGAGTTTTTCTTTGATATGTTTTATGCGTAAATTTCATGAAAAACCTTTTGTTTTGCCTTTTTCTAAAGTTGTTGGGTGTATTTGGTTTTTTAAAAGAAACATTGAAAAAACCATTGAAAATTATTGATAACCCAAAGGGTCCCGCCTGGCGCAGTTGCCAATACATATTATTATTTTAAGCCGCCCGTTGACTTTATCCGCCGTGCAGCTTGCTGGCCCGATATCCGTCCGATCTCGCCTTTCCTGATCTACGGTCATCGTGGGTTTCGGAGGGGCCCGACGTCCGACAGATAACCGCCGTTGACTTTATCTTCCGTGCATATTCCTTTCCCGATAGCGGTCAGATCGCGCGCCTTAAATCCAACGGTTGTCGTGGATTTCGGAGGTGCCCCGATGTTTGACAGATATCGTCGATATCTGTCAGACGATGATGTCATGCGGATCCACGCGTCGCTCCCATGTTCCGTCGGATCCCCCTCTGACAGATTCCTTGCCGTATAGGAGGGGGGCCGATATGAAGACACTTGTCTGCCTGCGTCACCCTCCTGTTGTCCTATGTCAGCGCCATGACCGCGCACCCTGTCCTCCATTCGTCCACCTGGCCGCCACCTCACCGCCCCCGTGGACTGGTCTTAGGCCGCCACGTCATCTGATGACGTCCTGCTGACGTCATCCGACCCGGACCCACTTGCTGACGTCATTTAAAAAGCGCGCCAATAAGCCAAAAAAGCCATATTTTGCCAATTTTACGTGTTTTTTCTCACTTTTTATAAAAGCACCTCTGCTCTCTCTGCATGCGCGTTACGACGAACAATTCGCCCACTGATTCCAGAGCAACCACAGACTTTAAGCGTGTGCCCAGCTGCTGTTCCGACTTGAGGAAACTATTAAACAGGTATTTGTCCGTGAACCTCCCTGCAACCTGGTTTATTCTCTGTAAATTCTAAAAAACACCTGAACACGGCGGCAGCTTAAGAAATTACCGTAAAACCACGCATACCCAGCTCCCCCTTGAAGAATTAGCGGTTAAATTTCACTGGCAGAGCCATTTCGGACTGAATTTTTAGTAAAACCCTTTTTCCGTTTGCGTAGTCGTGAACTAGAGTCCATAACCTGCTTCTAATTATCACAGAGAGGTCTGCTAATCGCGGTGAATAGCCTTCTCAGAGAGCCTAACAGTATCCTGCTTTGGACCTACCAGCATTCTTCTAAATCTTCCTTTCTCAGGTAGCGCCTTCCTTATTTGTCAAGCAGCATTCAACAAATATGGAGACTCCGATGTCTCAGTTGCCCTGAATGTTGCTCCTCTGAATGCCCCCCAGAGAGAGCTGGAATGGCAGGATTTGGCAGACCTAGACTACCAAATCTCAGAGGACATCCCATCTAAATGCAATTTCCACATTCATCTGTTAAATGAGCTCAGAGCCAGACATAGAGATGGAACAGATATTCTAGGCATTTGGGAGTCCTCCCTCCCAATTTTCAAGCTCCCTCAGGTCAACCAGTTCCCTGACCTGATTCACTTATGTGCTGTCTGTTATGATCCCATGAGAGGGTTGTGCTTGACCCTACAGGTGCAGTAGTTTTTTACATAACCCCTGAGGCCATCAGGGAAATTCTCCAGTTCAAAACCCAGAAGAAGTTGGTTCCCTTGTCCCTGCTGGACTTGATTAACCAAGGAGCCAAGGTATTAACAGAAGCACAGATCCTAAAGCTGAATCAGCTATTCATCACAAACTCTGACACGGTGCTGCACCCTCCCATTTTTGATGGCTGTCTCAATCAACTGGGTCTGGACTTGGCTTATATGATTAGCTCAGTTTTGGGGTATAAATCACTAGAGTTTATTGAGGAAACTGTATTAGTGATGATGACAATGTTTTCCCCCGGCAAGTCTCCTATTTGTTATGATTATGCTACATACATCTCAGACAAGATACATGAGCAGTTTTTACACTTGTCCAGGGAGAGGGTGTTCAGATACACCTCATACATTTATCATCTCATTCTGTACTACCAACATGAGAAGTTCTCTTTTGAGATCAAGAGAACTGATGCAGCAGGCAACCCAAGGTCAGTAGTGTGCTGGACCTCAGTCTTCCACATCCTCTCATACTCTCCATACACATACTCTGATTTCATAGACTTGTTCATCCATCCAGCTATGTCTCTCTTCTTGACCTCACCCCTCCAAGACTGTGTGATGAGATGCAGAGGATTCTGCAGCTATCTAGTGCATACAGCATAGGGGATTGGTATTTTTACCAACACTACTGTGATTAGAATATATGGGTGTGAGTTGCGCCCATACAGATTGCCCAGGTATGTACCTGTGAGACTGTTTGCCTTAGAATATTTCAGGCAATTTGGCAATGCCGATATGGTGCATTTTGCAGGCAGGGGCAAGAAGGCACAGCTTAAGGTGAGAAATCAACTGGGCCATTTTGTCTTAAACAAAAGGGAGGGCTGGAAAGATGCTGACAGAAGATTAGAAGGCCTTGGCCTGAAACAAAGCTTTCTTTGGAATCCCTATGACCCTAACAATTCCATATCCTTGAGAAGGCAGAAATTCAAGCTCTCCAGCTATGAGCATGTGAGCTTGCTCCATATTCAAAGACATGCCAACCAACCAAAATGGAGAAGAAGCACACTTGAAGAGCCAATCACTCAGGAAGAACTAGTTGAAAGGGCTAGAAGGCATTTGTTGAAAATGGCTGACTTAGAATCTCCTTCTCAGGTACTTACTCTGCCAGAGCCTCAAACAGGAGGAGCTGCTTCATCTTCAACAACACAGCAAGAGGCAGTGCAAACCATAGTCCCAGAGTAGAGCAAGGGCAAGGAAAAGGTCATGGAAGAACCGCAGCCAACAGGGTCAAGAACAGCAGCCCCAGCAGGAACAGCAGTAGAAGACCAGCAGGGTCAGGGGAAACAGTCAGCAGAGGCCCAAATGGCCACCCAAGAACAGACAGCACCAATGGCGCCTCCAAGGTAGGATTCTAGGGTTGACTCCTCCGTCCTCCAAACCCCTCAAAGGGAGGATGTTAGCAGAAAAAGAGAAAGGGAGACTCCCCTCACTGAATCATCAGAGAAGAGACAAAGATTAAATCCCTTCTCATAGGAGGAAATGCCCAGTATGGAGGCCTCTGCCAGCTCCTTGCAACAGGAGCAAGACAGGGCAGCGTTAGGTGAAGTGAGCTCCTCAGGATAGAGGATGGGAGGAGGAACAAGCATTAAATAGCAGTTCATATATGTCAAGATGAGGAGTGAACCATTGAAGATTCAGCTCTACGATCATCTGCTGAACATGGCTCCTGCAAACCAACAAAGGCTCATGTCTGTGTTTGATGTGCAGCAGGGGAAGATGACGTTGAGTCACTTCACACCAACAGTGCAGCAACCACAAATAGTTGCAGACTACATCAGGACCAATTTGGAGGTCCTATCAAAAGACATCCACCCGATGGATCAAATTGAGCTCCATAAACAGACGGGTGAGATGGTCTATGCCGCCTTGGCTGATAAGACCTTGGTCAACTACAGGCTGCAAAATAGCTTGAACAATACTGCTGCAGAGCTTGAGTTGGAAAGGGCTTCCTCTCAAGCCAAGGACAATAGAATCAAAGCCTTGGAGGAGATTATAGTAGAGTTTGGGCATGATCCCAAGGATGTTAAAGCAGTACAAGAAGTCCTCAGGCTAAGGGATGCTGACATTGCAACAATGAAAAAGAAATTGAAAATCCTAGCAACTCTTCACCCACAAACAGAAGAGGTTGCCCAGCAGAGGCAAGAAAAGGATGCAGCTTCCTTACTAATGACATTATACAAGGAGCTCATCCAGACTCAAGAAAAGCTGCAGGAATCAGAGGCCAATTTAGATGCAACATTGCAGCAGAAGGAGGCAGGGGAAACCTCACAGCCACCTCCAGAAACAATAAACCTTGAGGAAACCCCTCAAGACACTGCCCCTCCCAGCCAACAAGTGCAGCAAGCCCCAGACACCTCAGCACCAACAACAGAGCAGGCTGAAAGCCTGGACATGCAGAAGATGAGGAAGAAATACAGGTACTGGAGTCCCAGATGTCTGAGCTGAGCCAAGCCCAGGACAATCTGGCAAAAATAAATGAAAAATATGACAAGTCAAAACAAAATGTGGCAGAAAGAGAGAGGGAGGTAAAGGCCCTCAAGAAGAGGATTGCTGAGCTGGAAAAAGAGCTCACATTGGATAAAGTCATATTAGAGCTTAAGAGGGTCATCTGGGGCTACATTGGCCAGTCTATAACAGACCAATGGGAGTATATTGAGGCTATATATGAGCAAATAGCCCTCATTGGAAGAGCACGTAGAGAAATACAGAGGGCAAGGGCATCTCTAGGCAGCATGCCTGAGATTGCCACTAGGATGATAGACGTGCTGAACTACAGGACAAGCTCCCAGCTGGTAAGAATGGGGATTGGAAATAGGACAGAGACCATCTCCCTAATCAAAAAGTCCTGACATTGAGAAACCTGATTCAGACCCTGGAGAGGAGGACCCATGACATGCAAGCTGATATTAATAAATTTCAGAACAGGTTTATGGCTTTGCAGAACAGGGGGCTCCCTAGCCCATTGGATCCATCAGGAAAATTACTCTCCCATGAGAAGTATGCCAAGAGAGTAAGCAATTTTGCAGCAACATAGATTTCAGAGGCATCTAGTGCATCGTCAGAAGCAGGCCCAGTAACAGTGCAGATTCTTTTTGATAGAGTAGATAATTTATTTTTTATTAGGAATGAAATTGCACATTTGTTTGATGAGCCCCCTCATTTTTATAAATATACAGAGGTTGATGAGACCATGGGGTCAATTTTGAGACATCAGTTACCTTCATCAGAGGTATGGGAAGAGTTGATACGATTATTGTTAAACCAAAGTCAGTAATTGTGATTTTTCCTTTGGAAATATTTTGAACTTCATACACAGTAGGACAAAGACACATCAGCAGGTATGTGGACAAAGTCTGAGCCAACTCAGCACAGGTACTCGGCCACAACAGCAGCATCAGCAGTCACGGGTGACAGGGCCGAGAAGAGACAGGAAGTTACAGCTGCACGGACATGTTATTCAGTGGTTATGTCAAAGCGTCAACCGACTCCAACCGACTCCGTAAGGCCCAAAGGTCAAGATTGTTCTGGCAGGAGTTAAGAGGTTTTATCTTTTATTAAATATTGTAATAACTTCTCATCTGCAATCCTGTATGAGTTAAGTATATATTTTTTTCTCAGATGACTCAATGCCTGAGATATTTTGTAATAGACTTCTGTATATTCTCCCTCGCATTTGTTAGCAGGGGTTGGACTCTGGATGTGAGAAATCTCTTGATATCTATTCTGTAGCTCTTCTATTGTAAATCTTCAGACAACTAATACAAAGGATGATGGGATTTCTGAAGCGTTGTGTCTCTTGATGTCTTGCTGGTGTGTGGCTCAATATTGCAGGATTCCTGCGTGTTTCATGGCTCAATAAGTTTTCTTGTGTCTCTCTGTTATATGTTTGCTATCTTTCTTTATCATTCATGTTTTCCATATGTTACATATCTTAATAGCAAGGTAAAAGAATAGTCTCAGGATTTGATCACAGATTACCCTGAACTCGATCCACGCTATTATAAATGTTTTCTTCAGTTATGGGAATGAGAGTGTAATTCTTAAATGCTACCTTTCACACTATATTATCATAGTGATCTATTGTTTTAGGAATTCAGATAATGCTCCTAAGTAATAGGTTCTTTTCTCACACCCAGCTCAGTGAAGAATTCTTAACTGCTCTTTACTGGTTGATTATCATTTCACCCTCACAATTTACATTTTGTTCTATGACATATAAAAAGGCCCTGTAATTCCAGCTGCACTTAAGCCAGGATCTCAAGGAAACAACTGCTACAGACCCCATTGCCTAATGGATTAATTTCATCCGCAGAGAACACTTCTTCACTATCAGAAAACATCCCCCAACCAAAGAAAAACAAACAAACCTTATTTCATAACTAGCCTAAAACCTGTATAAAAAAGTGACAAACCTTACAGAGAGAGCCCTCTCTGATTATAGCTGGGCTAGAAGCTGTAGTCCAAAGATTGGTTAGTGGTTACCCTGGCCGTATTCCCTTGGGAGTCATAGGGAACAACCTGGGTGTTAACATAATGGCGAGTCCACTGGGGACCTTCTTCCGGATTGAGAAATTACTATATCTCTGCTTAAACTGCACTTGAAATCTGAAGTAAAATCTGACTCAAAATCCTGTCCAATCCTTGCTATACAACTCTCTCTAAAATTTAAAAGGACTAGCTTAGAAGCTGGCTCCTAAGAAGAACCTTCGGTACACTAGGGCTAATCCAGACCCAAATCCTCCTACTGTCTTTGAAGATCCTAATTTAATCCCTAAACTGATTAAGAAACAGCAAAAACAAGATAACCTTGCTGACCTTAGTCCAGATACAGTTCATCCTATCTCTATCCCCACTCCAATCAAAGTACTTTTCCGTTCCACCCCTAATTCCCCTAGTTCTCCATCCACATCTCAAAGCCCTCCACTGACATCTTCTTCTCCCACACATATCCCCTGACCAACACTTCAAATCCTTCTACACCCACTACCCCTGTGGTACCCACTGTTCCTTTTATTCTAGTTGTCCTTATCAATCCCCAAAACCTTGTGAAAATGGCTATGAGATATGCACCTTTGCAACTACCTGCCAGTCCTGTGGCTCTACCTCAGGATTACCAAGCCAAAATCTCATATTTTGACTCCACTGGCCTTTACACTGCTATTCAGCATGCTAAAAGAATGCAGGACCATTTTGAGAACTACGAGATAGATGATGATACTGTGAGGATGAGAATTTTTGTCCAAAGCCTAACGGGTGATGTCTGGACTTGGTTCAGATCACTTCCTGCAAATTCCATCACCACCCCTGATGAACTTTACCAATCCTTCATAAACAGATGGGAGAAAAAGAAGGATCCCCTACATATACTTGGTGAATATGACATGATTAAGAGAGGTCCCCAAGAAACAGTTCTGGATTATTGTGTCGGGTTTAATAATGTATACAATGCCATACCCCAAAACTTAAGACCTCCTCCTGATTTGGCTTTATATAAATTTCCTGATGGATTCGATCCCGAAATGGCATATCAGCTTAAGGAAGGGGCCCCTGAAACCCTTGAAGATGCACAAAAGTTTGCTGTCTCAGTGGAGGCAAACCTGATTGCTAAGAGGAACAGGGCTAGATTAGAAAAGAGAGTTGCCTTTAAAGAGGAACCCTCAGCCTTTGACCAGAAATTAGATGCAATAATTTCTGGTATGAAGAGGTTGGGTGATAGGGTAGAATCTGTGGAGAGAAAGTCTTCATGGGAAGCACCACCAAACAATTCCAACAGGAATCCAAACTTTAGGAGGAATCAAAACCCTAATGTGGGTAAGGCTAATAATGATCCAGAAATAAGACCTCCATTTCAAGAAAACTATGCCGAAACATCCACATCAGAGGAGCAAGTGGATGATACCCATATCCACCTAATGGGTCTTGATAATGAGCACCAAGTCTTCCTAAGTCAGGAAGATCATGAAGAAGAAGACAGTAAACAGTTCCAAACAAAGTCAGGTGAATCATTTGATTTCAAACAGGGCTATGACACCGCTGTCTATGAAGTCCATAAACAGTACAAACTGAGAAGGAGGACTGTAAACATAACACAGCCTGAGAAAACCAAGGATAGACTGCAGCCCAAGAGTGCCATAGTGACAGAACCAATGAATGCAACTGATTCACTCACAAAGGAAGTAACTATTGAAGAAGTTACTGAACAAATACAAAACCCACTAGTTACATCATTTGTACATCTCAATCCAAGCAAAAGGCCTCAAGAGGTGATTGAAAAACATAAGCCCCAAGATCAAGAGGAAACCTTACCAAATAAAGAAAGGGGGTTCACCCATGGCACTAAGGTCCAAACTGAGAAACCCTTTGACTTGGAAGCTGAAATTGGAAAACTAAAAATATCCATCCCTCTTGCAGAGCTAGTCAAGAATGACATCTATAGATAGCATATTGAGAAGTCTCTCCAACTTACTCAAAACATAGACAATGTCAATGTGTTGGATGACACCCCAGAATTACTGTTTGGTCCAGAGGTTGATGGAAAAACAGCAGGCTTAGGGATCCTACCTTTTTATGTCAGCTTGCATGTACATGACAAGATACTACACAATGCAATGTTTGACTCAGGTGCCTCTCATAACCTGATGCCAAAGTCTGTCATGGAAAGGATGAATTTAGATATTACTAGGCCGTATAAGGATCTTTTTTCATTTGATTCCAGCGAGGTTAAGTGTCTAGGCCTGATAAAAGACTTTTGTGTATCCCTGGTCCAATACCCAACAAGACAATCTTGATGGATGTTGTTGTTGTTGATATCCCACCTAAGTATGGGATGTTATTGTCAAGGTCATGGGGGGCTAAACTTCAAGGTTCCCTTCAATTGGACATGTCTTATGCTACCATTACAGTCTTTGGTCAACCCAAGAGATTGTATAGATAATCGCTGATGAAGTACATGGTCAGCACTGAGAGAAGCCTCAAAACTTCCCCATATATGCTGTCCATTTTGACATAGACTCGTACATTTTTTTTAATGACAATACAGGTGACATAAACAATGAAGAAACTTAGGTGATTAAAACAGATCAGCCTGTCAATGAAGGAATTCCTGACATAGAAACATTGGTTGAGTTAAAAGAGTACAAATCATATGATGATGAGAAACAGACACCTAAACAGATCAGGAGTCAATAAACAAAATGCTCTAGAAACAAAGTTGATCCCATCAAATGAAAAGGTGTTCTGAAAGCGAAATTAGGTGAAGAGCCTATACTTCAACTCACAAATTTAGGCCATAGGGATATTATTCAGCCCCCTAGAAGTAGAATCCTATGGTTCCTAGAATTTGATGGGTCAGTTAATAAATTAGGGGCAGGAGCTGGAGTGTGGGTGCATAACAAACAAAGCAGTCATGCAGAAGGCAGGGCCTATAGACTAAACTTCAAATGCATCAACAATATGGCTGAATATGAGGCTCTCCTACTAGGCCTCAAGTTGGTACAATCCCTACAAGCCATAAGTGTATCAATCCTAGGGGATTCAGACCTAGTTATCCAACAGGTGAAAGGCAATTTTGTTACCAATGATAAAAGACTCAGGTCTTATAGGTCTGCTGCCACTGAACTACTAGAGTCCTTCACTGAGGTCCAGATTACCAAAATTCCTAGGGCTCAGAACCTTCATGCTCATAGTCTAGCTACGTTTGCAAGTACCTGCAAGCTGCCTTTTGAGCCTCATCACTGCTTTACAGCTGAAGTAAAACACAGACCATCTGCCCCAAACAATGTAAAGGATTGGCAGGTGTTTGACAATGACACACAAACAAACAATTTTCTGACTTTACAAGAAGAGTTTTTAGGTCTAAACATAGACACTGAGACAGCGAGTCAATCACAAATACTTAAGACAGAAAATCAACCACAAATACATGGTAAACACACCAATCAAGCAATATCACCCAAAACAACCAATCAAATGCTACATCCTACAGTTTTCAACCAGTACAACATACAAGAAATCGAACAGGTTGAATGTGAGGAGATAGCTGAATATGAAACTGAGGTGATACAATTAAAGGACAATTTTCTTCCAATAGGCTTAGCTCCTTTGTAAGACATTTTTGATTCCAACGATGTTCCCAATAAACCAAAATTGCAGCCCCTAAACACTACTATGGAGGATCATAATATTGGGACAATTGAACAACCCAAAATCATAAGACTGTCTGCTGCCTTACCTCCTGACCAGAATCTCAAATACGTTGACCTTTTTAAGGAGTTTCAAGATGTGTTTGCATGGAGTTATGAGGATCTAAAATCCTATGATACCTCTGTGATACAACACACTATCCCACTAAAGCCAAATCAGAAGCCTTTTAAGCAAAAACTGAGGAGGATCAATCCTATGCTCCTCCCAGCAATGGAGCAAGAGGTACAAAAAATGTTCAAAGTAGGCATTATAGCACCAATCAGATTCTCTGATTGAATTTCAAACCTAGTCCCCACAAGGAAGAAAACTGGGGAAATTAGGCTCTGTGTTGATTTGAGAAACCTCAACCAAGTATCAATAGAAGACAACTACCCCTTGCCCAAGATGGACCACATCCTTCAAAGAGTAGTTGGGGCCTCAAGGATTTCCTTGCTTGATGGGTTCTCAGGCTTTAACCAGATCCTGGCGACTCCAAAGATCAATGTAGCCTTTGGACAATCCTCCTGGTATTCTGATATTTGTTATGTGTTACAAAACCTATGTGCTCCCCCAGGGCTATCCAGAACTAAGTGTAGGTTCTTAAAAATGAAAGCTTTGAAATTCTATGTCATGGAAGAAAATCTGTTTTGGAAAAACCATGAGGGCATCTTGTTAAATTGTCTGATTGAAAATGAAGCTAATAAAATCATGGAAGAATTTCATGCAGGCGATTGTGGTGGCCACCTATATTGGAAGTCCACTGTGGATAAAATACTTAGAGCTGGGTACTACTGGCCCACTATTTTCTCTGATGTCAAGAAATTCTCCACTGCATGTGACAAATTCCAAGTATTTGAAGGAAAGAGACAATTGTTGCCACTGCCTCTAAGGCCTATTGCAACAGAGAGACCATTTCAGCAATGGGGCTTGGATTTCATTGGAGAAATCAATCCCTCATCTTCAGGCCAACATAGATGGATTCTAACAGCAACAGACTACTTCACTAAGTGGATTGAAGCAATTCCATGCAGACAAGCAAATGATTCCACCATCATCCAGTTTCTTGAGACCAATATCCTTGCTAGATTTGGATGCCCTGACAAAATAATAACAGACAATGCTGCTGCTTTCAGATCTAAAAAGATGGTCAGCTTCTGTCACAAATTCCACATTACGTTGGGTCATTATACTGCATATTATCCCCAAGGAAATGGCCTAGTAGAATCATCAAACAAAAGCCTAGTAAATATGATAAAGAAGGTGTTGGAAGAGAACAAGAAGAATTGGCATAAGAAACTTGTCAATGCCTTATGGGCAGATAGACTAACAACCAAAAGATCAATTGGGGTCAGCCCATATGAGCTAGTCTATGGATTAGAGGCCAAGTTCCCCTCATCACTAGGGATTCCTGTTATGAAGCTACTCCAAGAAAGTCAAGCTGAGCCCAATGATATGCAAAGGAGAGTGAATCAGATCATATGCTTGCAGCAAACCAGGGACCACGTTTATAACAGAGTCCAAGTGTTACAAGAAAAGCTGAAGAAGGCTTTTGACAGAAGAACCAAGGCTGAGAATTTTAACATGGGTGACAAAGTTCTCAAGTGGGATTCAAGGAGAGAAAACAAAGGAAAGCATGGAAAGTTTGATTCCCTTTGGAAAGGACCATTTCTCATCCAAGCAGTACAAGGGAATAACACCTACTTTCTTGAAAATCTTGATAAAACTGACTTGGATGAGGGTCCTGTCAATGGCAGGATGCTGAAGCACTACTTTGATTACTTTCCATAGGTGCAGCATGCTTGCTCTTGTACATAATTTGCTGTATATATTAATTTGCTGTAAATATTGTTATCTCTAAATATGTGAATAAATTCATTTCAAAGAAGATTGCACAAGCAAGAAAAGACTGGACTGCAGCAGGTACTATAAATAGGTCAGTCTGCATTTTGAGACATCAAGGGTGAAAAAGCTCCAAGTTTTGAAAGCAACAGCTAAAGGGCCAAGGCATACTGACCTGCTGTTCTTGGTCTTTCAAAAGAAAAACCATCCCCATGTGGAGCCACTGTTGGATACCTATACCAATAGGTTTCATCTTTCATGATTGGCAAATTCAAGTGCCAAATATGCTCTGCTTTGCTGCTACAAAGATCCCATATTTTCCAGGAAAGACAAGGTGTGTCTATATCTTGATAATGACTCTATTTTGATGGATGATCCAACAGTCTAATCTGGATCATGCCATGTTTTCAATTTTTGTTGTAGAATAGAGAAAGAAATCTGTCCAAACTGTTTAATCTTGGCAGATCAGTAGTTAGGCAGAGAAACTGAGGTTCCCAACTGCTTAATCTGGGGCCTTGGAAGAAATAAGGGTAGTGCTAGATAGGAAATGAAAGCAAAAAGTCAATGGAAAAGAAAAGACACATAAAGGGTTTGCAAGTCCAAATGCACCCTTCAAGAAGAAACAAAAAATGCTAGGCAAATTAGTTGGGTAGGTAGATGAGGTTGCAGAAGTGATATTCATTTCAAAATTTGACTTTGATGGTCAAAATGAGAAAAGCAAATCAAAGAAGCATGTCTATCCTCCCTTCCTTCCATTTCCCCATTTGTTACTAACATCCCCTCATGAGTTAAAATGCAGGGAAAGATTTATGGTTTCATGGAGGTTCTTCATCCTTCAAAAGCCACATTTCTTGTGCAAAATCTTTTTATTTTGATCTACTCTCTAAACTAAGTGTGTTTCAAACAAACTCAGTGACATCCCCCCTCACTTACCCCCTTCATCCATGCTAACCTCTAATTCTACTATTTAACTCCCCTATCTTACCTTTCCCCTACTAGTATTAACACCATGGTGTATAAACCCCAAAAGTTGTATAAATATGCCTCCCCTTGGCATTATAGCCATATGTGTTCACTACTGGGGCATTGGACTAACACCTGGTTAAGTTCAAGAACCCAAGCCTAATCTATTTTTCCATCAGAGCTTATCTTCATAGCTAACTCTCCATTTTGCCTGAAAATCCTTGAAAAAACCCCCTTTTTGCATCCTTATACCCTTTAAAAGGCAAAAATATCATGAAACCCACATTCTCCGCCTTATCCTAAGGTCGGAAGCCATCATGCGCCTTTTTCATGAAATAGTATTAAACCCGCCTATCCTAAAGTTTTGCCTTCGATATGTTTTATGCATAAATTTCATGAAAAAACCTTCAGTTTTGCCTTTTTCTAAAGTTGTCGGGTGTATTCGGGCTTATAAAAGAAAACATTGAAAAAACCATTGAAAATTATTGATAACCCAAAGGGTCCCGCCGGGCGCAATTGCCAATAAATACTATTATTTTAAACCGCCCGTTGACTTTATCTGCCGTGCAGCTTGCGGGCCCAATATCTGTCCGATCTCGTGCCTTTCCAAATCCAATGGTTGTCATGGATTTCGGAGGGGCCCGACGTCCGACAGATAACCTCCGTTGACCATATCTTCCGCACATATTCCTTTCCCGATAGCCGTCAAATCGCGCGCCTTAAATCCAACGGTTGTCATGGATTTCAGAGGGGCCTCGATGTCCGACAGATATCGTTCGATATCTATCAGATGATGATGTCACGCGAATCCACGCGTCACCCCCATGTTCCGTCGGAGCCCCCTCTGACAGATTCCTTGCCGTATAGGAGGGGGGCCGATATGAAGACACCTATCCACCTGTGTCACCCTCCCGGTTGTCCTTTATGTCAGCGCCACGACCGCGCACCCTGTCATCCATTCGTCCACCTGTCCGCCACCTCACTGCCCCCGTGGACCGGTCTCAGGCCACCACGTCATCTGATGACGTCCTGCTGACGTCATCCAACCCGCACCCACTTGCTGACGTCACTTAAAAAACGCGCCAATAAGCCAAAAAAGCCATATTTTGCCAAAATTATGTGTTTTTTGTCACTTTTTATAAAAACACCTCTGCACTCTCTGCATGCGCCTTACAACGAACAATTCGCCAACTGATTCCAGAGTAACCACAGAGCTTCAGAGCGTGCGCCCAACTGCTGTTCCGACTTGAGCAAACTGTTAAATAGGTATTTGTCCGTGAAACCTCCCTGCAACCTGGTTTATTCTCTGTAAATGCTAAAAAACACCTGAACACGGCAGCAACTTAAGAAATTACCGTAAAAACACACATACCCAGCTCCCCATTGAAGAAATAACTGTCAAATTTCACTGGCAGAGCCATTTCGGACTGAATTCTTAGTAAAACACTTTTTTCTGTTTGCGCAATCGTGAACCAGAGTCCATAACCCGCTTCTAATTATCAGAGAGAGGTCTGCTAAACATGGTAAATAGCCTTCTCAGAGAGCCAAACAATATCCTAATTGCTGTAGACCTACTCGCATTCTTCAAAATCTTCCTTTCTCAGGTAGCGCCTTCCTTATTTGTCAAGCAACATTCATCAAATATGCAGACCTCAGAAGTGCCAGTAGCCCTGAATGTTGCTCCTCTAAATGCCCCCCAGAGAGAGCTAGAATGGCAGGATTTGGCAGACCTAGACTACCAAATCTCAGAGGACAGCCCATCCAAATGCAAATTCCACATTCATCTGTTAAATGAGCTCAGAGCCAAACATAAAAATGGAACAGATATTCTAGGCATTTGGGAGTCCGCCCTCCCAATCTTCAAGCTCCCTCAGGTCAACCAGTTCCCTGACCTAATTCACCTATGTGCTGTCTGCTATGATCCCATGAGGAGGGAAGTGCTTGACCCTACAGGTGCAGTAGTTTTTTACATAACCCCTGAGGCCATCACGGAAATGCTCTAGTTCAAAACCCAGAAGAAGTTGGTCCCCTTGTCCCTGCTGGACTTGATCAAACAAGGAGGCAAGGTATTAACAGAAGCACAGATCCTAAAGCTGAATCAACTATTCATCACAAACTCTGACACGGTCCTGCACCCTCCCATTTTTGATGGCTATCTCAATCAACTGGATCTGGACCTGGCTTATATGATTAGCTCAGTTTTGGGGTTTAAATCACTAGAGTTTATTGAGGAAACTATATTAGTGATGATGACAATGTTTTCCCCCAGCAAGACTCCTATTTGCTATGATTATGCTACATACATCTCAGACAAGATACATGAGCAGTTTTTAAACTTGTCCAGGGAGAGGGTGTTCAGATACGCCTCATACATTTACCATCTCATCCTCTACTACCAACATGAGAAGTTCTCTTTTGAGATCAAGAGAACTGATGCAGCAGGCAACCCAAGGTCAGTAGTGTACTGGACCTCAGTCTTCCACATCCTCTCATACTCTCCATACACATACTCTGAGTTCATAGACTTTTTCATCCATCCAGCTATGTCTCTCTTCTTGACCTCACCTCCTCCAAGACTGAGTGATGAGATGCAGAGGATTCTGCAACTATCTAGTGCATACAGCATAGGGGATTGGTATTTTTACCAACACTATACTGTGATCAGAATATATGGGTGTGAGTTGCGCCCATATAGATTGCCCAGGTATGTGCCAATGAGACTGTTTGCCTTAGAATATTTCAGGCAATTTGGCAATGCCGATATTGTGCATTTGGCAGGCAGGGGTAAGAAGGCACAGCTTAAAGTGAAAAATCAACTGGGCCACTTCATCTTAAACAAAAGGGAAGGCTGGAAAGAGGCTGACAGAAGATTAGAAGGCCTTGGCCTAAACAAAGCTTTCTGTGGAAGCCCTATGACCCTAACAATTCCATATCCCTGAGAAGGCAGAAATACAAGCTCTCCAGCTATGAGCATGCGAGCTTGCTCCATATTCAAAGACATGCAAGCTGATATTAATAAATTTCATAACAGGTTTATGGCTTTGCAGAACAGGGGGCTCCCTAGCCCATTGGATACATCAGGAAAATTACTCTCCCATGAGAAATATGCCAAGAGAGTAAGCAATTTTGCAGCAACACAAATTTCAGAGGCACCTAGTACATCGTCAGAAGCAGGCCCAATAACAGGGCAGATTCTTTTTGATAGAGTAGATAATTTATTTTTTATCAGGAATGAAATTGCACATTTGTTTGATGAGCCCCCTCATTTTTACAAATATACAGAGGCTGATGAGACCATGGGGTCAATTTTGAAACATCAGTTACCTTCATCAGAGGTATGGGAAGAACAGATACAATTACTGTTAAACCAAAGTCAGTAATTGTAATTTTGCCTTGGAAATATTCAGAACTTCATGCACAGCAGGACAAAGACACATCAGCAGGTATGAGGACAAAGTCTGAGCCAAATCAGCACAGGTACTCGGCCACAACAGCAGCATCAGCAGTCATGGGTGACAGGGCCGAGAAGAGACAGAAAGTTACAGTTGCACAGACATGCCATTCAACAGTTATGACAAAGCACCCAACCGACTCCAACCGACTCCGTGAGGCCCAAAGGTCAAGATTGTTCTGACAGGAGTAAAGAGCACTTATCTTGTATTAAAAGATTGTAATAACTTCTCATCTACCACTCCTGTACGAGTTAAAGTAGATATTTATTTCTCAGATGACTCAATGCCTGAGATTTTTTGTAATAGACTTCTATATATTCCCCCTCGCATTTGTAAGCAGGGGTTGGACTCTAGATGTAAGAAATCTCTTGATATCTATTCTATAGCTCTTCAACTGTAAATCTTCAGACAACTAATACAAAGGATGATGGGATTTCTGAAGCGTTGTGTCTCTTGATGTCTTGCTGATGTATGGCTCAATATTGCAGGATTCCTGCGTATTTCATGGCTCAATAAGTTTTCCTTGTTTCTCTCTGTTATGTCTTTGTTTCTCTCTGTTATATGTTTGCTATCTGTCTTTATCATTCATGTTATCCATATGTTACATATCTTAATAGCAAGGTAAAAGAATAGTCTCAGGATTTGATCACAGATTACCCTAAACTCGATCCACGCTATTATAAATGTTTTCTTCAGTTATGGGAATGAAAGTGTAATTCTTAAATGCTACCTTTCACACTATATTACCACAGTGATCTATTGTTTTAGGAATTCAGATAATGCTCCTAAGTAATAGGTCCATTTTCTCACACCCAACTTAGTAAAGAATTCTTAACTGCTCTTCACTGGTTGATAATCATTTCACCCTCACAATTTACATTTCGTTCTATGACATATAAAAAGGCCCTGTAATTCCAGCTGCACTTAAGCTAGGATCTCCAGGAAACAACTGCTACAGACCCCATCGCCCAATGGATTAATTTCATCCGCAGAGAACACTTCAAAACTATCAGAAAACATCCCCCAACCAAAGAAAAACAAACAAACCTTTATTTCATAACTAGCCTAAAACTTGTATAAAAACAGTGACAAACCTTACAGAGAGAGCCCTCTTTGATTACAGCTAGGCTAGAAGCTGTAGTCCAAAGACTGGTTAGTGGTTACCCCGGCCGAATTCCCTTGGGAGTCATAGGGAACAACCTGGGTGCTAACACCTCTAATTCTAGAGGAGGAACCTACTATTCCTTTTTTTCCTTGTGCTCCTCTTTTTCTAGTACTAATTTGTGTGCCTATTTTGATAATGTCAAAGTTGAGAAATATATAAATCAAATTCCTAATCCACCTCCTCATTCTTCTTCTTCTTTCCATGATTTAGATCCAATAGAGGAAACCTTCTAATGGTCCACGTTTCCCAAGGTGAAGGCTAATCCAGGTGAAGGCTAACACCTTGATTTCTCAAGATGGTATTAACACTCATAACTCTAGTCTAAAAGTTCTTTTGAACTATTTTCTTCCTCTATCATCTCTTTCTCATGATCCCTTGCCCCATGATTTTATTAATCAACCTATTCTAAATTCAAAGAATGATCAGGTGTGAGGCAGTCACACGTCATAGGTAGAGGAGAAGGAGGAGTGGATTCTTTCAATCTTTGTTTTATTATTCAAAATCCTCCATGTGAAGATAATGTTCTCCCATCCTTGTTTGAATTTGAATCTAGAAATCTTAGTGATGAATGAAATAAATTTTATTTTATTAGTCAATCTGAAGTCTTAGACATTTTTCATTTTGTTGATTATGATTCCATTATTCAATATCCTAATGGTTTCCCAAGTTCACCATTTGATCTTTTGGTTTCTCAAGAAGATCTTGTCTTGGAAGATTTAGACCTTAGATTTGTTTTGGTCCAAGAAGATGTTCTTATGGAAACTTCTACTTCACCTCACTATCCCTTGTGCTCTACTTGTGAATAACATACTCCATGATCTTTATGTTCATCATATAATGAGTAGGGTTTTGAATTGAAACAAGGTAGTAAGCTGATCCATGATTAGGAAGAAGGTAAGAAGATTATTAAGTATCATTTGCAATTTTGCGTGAAGAATATTCTTATATATAGGTTACTCATGATATTTGTCTAATTTATCCATCTTTATATGTGAAAGTAGTAGAATATTTTGACTTGGGTAATTTGTTTGTCGAAAATGTAAATTCTGATTGAATCAGTGATGTGGATGGTTTCCATTTGGATAATAATGATCTTGTTGAAATGACTAATTATGGTTGTCCATACACCATGCATGATATGATCCAATCTTCAATATGTCATGCTACAGTCTTGGAAAGTTATAGGAATTATCAGGCAATCAAGGCACTTCAACTTCCATTGATGGTTATGTCAAGTTATCACAACTCTAGTAATATCCTGGAGCTAGGTTATCTCTGTATATTCTTGCACAATTATTTTCTTTACATGGTTTAACTTGATGTAAATCCATTCTTGAAAAGTGTTTGTTATTTTTAATATGGCTATTTCAACATTCAAGATCTCGTTTCCGATTGGATTCAAGATTCTATTTTAGTGAGTTCATCTTCATGCAAATCTCTTATACAAAAATCAGTGTGGAATTTATAACTTTCATAAATGAGTGAAGATGCGAAGTTGATCATGCTAAATATTATCTTTCGTAGAAAGATTCATACCTATAACATTCTTTTGAAAGTAATAAGCTCGTAATCCTTGTTGTCAATATTATAATATTGGTCATTTTCTTCATGGCACTAGATATCCTGCTCAGTGTAAATGAATGTTTTTGTTATTTGTTGAATCAATTTCATCACTTTCATGCACTACATGTCGATTGGTTTAATGTGTTTTCCATATTTGCATTTATTTTTAATTATTTTGCTGCTCATTCAATTTGTAGCCAGTCACAAGTAGATGGTTTGTCACATTCAACATATGCGGAAGATGATTCTTTTGTTTGAATCATTTACAAATTTGTTCAAACTGATTTATCCTTTTTGATTACTCATAAAAAGTATTGATTCTTAGTCAGGCGATCTAAACATGGTTCTTGTTCTAACAATTATCATTCAATTGATTATTTTCCCATTAGTGTAGCTACTAATGGTTATTTTACATGGACTGATATTTATGGTTTAACATATCAGTTTGTAAATACTTGTTAAGCGTTTGAGGCACTTCAGCCTCCGCTGATGGTTATCTCAAGTCCTTGCTATCATAACAATCCTTCTGAATATGATCAGATATGTTTATGTTTTACCTTGCATTAGTTTTATCCTGATTCCATGCCATTAATTGAGGAATTATCCTTTCAAGGACCTCAATTTTCTCAAGAGGATATTTTTGAGTTTCATGATCTAATCTATAATTGGTTGGAGGCATCTTACTTAGCAAGCCTATTTTCTACAAACAATTTTTGATTTCTCTTGATGTTTGATAAGGAAGAAAATATAAGTTTTGATGTTTCACAAGGAGTTGTAGAGGTTTGTATGATTTTTATTCTTATCAAAAGGGTAAGGTTGAAATTTGGGTAAAGATAGGTAAAATTATACAACTTTCTTTATTTAAGAAAGTCCTTGTATTTATTTTTAAGGACATTAAATCATTTACCTTTCTGATGCACACTATCATATATTAGTTTTCATTGCTTATACACTTAGGTTTGTAGGTCGGGCCCAATTACAATGGCTACATTGGAAATATAATTACACTTAGCCTTGACCTTATATCCTGTTAGGTTAGGAGTAGGCTTAGATTCATAAAGTTTTCCTTGTATTTCATCCACCCTATATCCTTCTCTCCATCGAGGCTTTGCATTTGTATATAAGACACATTATTTTTACCTGATCATTGCATTTTCTTTTTTCTTTCGATTTTTTTTTCATTTTTTCCTATATCTTATTTTCTCATTTTTGTTAATAATACTTTGAATGAAATATGTTCCTGTTTGGCTCAAAACGCAAGTTGAAAAACTTGATGTTGGGATGGGGTCCCTAGGGTAATTTATTTAAAATGTTGTGATTTCTTTTTGAAAATACGTAAAGTCTCTGATAATTTTGGAAGTGGACTATGAAGATAGTAAAAGTCAAAGGGGAATTGGTCCCTTAGGTGGGTAGGTGATAGGAATGTTTTGAGGCCTACCCATGGTCCACGAACTATGGTATTGTAAGTAAAAAGGCTATAAATAGAAGACTCATAATGAGTCTAAAGGAGAATTCATTGATATAAATATTTGTAAGGGAAAGTAAGATAAGGCAAGAAAGGCCTATTTCCTGTAGTTATGCAAAGGGGAAGGCTCATGCATCTGAGTGCACAGAGACCTTGGTAAGTCCACAAGCTCAGTGAGCGGGTCCCTGTAGCTCAGTGCACGGGGAAAAAGAGTCTCTATCTGAATGATTACATTTAATAAAGACTATTTTGAGCCAATACTTGTGCAGCTATGTTTTTACTCTTACTTTAGAAACTTTATGTATGTCTTCTTCGCATTACAATTTATATGAATGAATGCTTATCTTGTGCACGAATGTGGTAGATTAGTACATTTTATACATGTTATGAATAATTAAAGGCCTTCACAAAGATCTAGATGATGTTTAAGTTAATTACTGTGATTATCTGTTTTGAGAGGGTTAGGGTTTTCGAAGATAGAAATAAGCCCCAGGAACTACAAAAACCTATCGCACAAACTTCTGAATGCAGAAACCACATTCTGTCATCCCCCAATACTACTTCAAGCGAGACTACAGCCTCCGCTACATGTTGTTTCCAAAAGGACCAATAGTTTAGGGTTTTGTTGGTTGGTGCAGCTAACGTTTAACCTCGATCAAGCCCCATCAAGCCAACAAATGGTTCCGTCCTTGGGATCAGAATCTGTCTGAGGAATGTGCGATGTCGAATAATTTGTTCCCAACTAAGAAGGAGATCGATAAGTGGATCGATTGAAAGTTGCACGTGTTTGAAGCTCAAGAGAATAGAAATCCATGCATATCGAAGGAAGAGTGGGAGAATAGATATCTATTCATAGATAAGCTCAAAATATTCATTTTCTCTTTCCCCTATGAATTACACGAGTGGTTGTCCAAATTAGTGAATAGTCAAGGTATGTGGAAGATTGAGAACCCTATTATGTGGACACCGGAACTGGTGAAGCTCTTAGAGGCTTCAGAAAATAACATCGCACGAGCCGTCGACCACAAGATCGATCATATTCTGGGAGCATTCATCATTGAGTTTTTGATTGATTCATTAACCAACTAGAATGAAGTAGAGCACATGTTCTTTAGAGGACCAAGAGGTAAGTACTTGAAATCTCTGAAGATGTAGGTTAAGATGCTATTGTGTGAAAAGTGAGTTATGCCTTTAAATTGATTGAAATGACTATGCAAAGTGGGAGAGCTTTCAAAAGGAATATAGTTTGTTGTTAGGATCTTTGAATAGCGATGATGGAGGTAATATTCTGAAAACATCGCAAAGCATGCTACATCTCATAATTCAGGGTATCACAATGATACCCCATCCATCAACTCCACCTCTTCCTCACATACGTACACATTTACCTCTATCTCCACCTCTGCCTCTGCCTCCACGTACACCTCCACCTCCACCTCCACCTCCATCATTTAATATGTAGAACACAACGAAGATCTTTTTTTTTAAGGGTGTGGGAAATGGAGACCCCAAATAATTTTGGTTCTTTGCAGATGTTGTATGGAACAATAGATTCCTTATGATAATATGAAGAAAGTGTAGCTATTCATAGTGCTAGAAGATAGAGTGTTGAGTTGGTACATCAATTTCTACATAGATAGACCCAATGCAACTATGCTAGAGACCCAACAAGTGTCAAATAGTGAGTTCAAGAAGCCCAAATATCAGGCCCAAACTGTAATAGTGCTCAAGGAGATTCAACAGAGGGTATCTGAGTCTGAGTGGGAGTTTAATAAAAGAATAAATGTCTGATTTAGCAAGCTAATATGACTGTTATAGATACTTAGCATAGGGACTGGTATATTGCTTCACTCCTACCACATCTAAGATTACCATTGTCACAACAGAAAATAGGAACACAAGAAGAAGCATTGGATATCATCATGATATTAGAAGCTTCGCGAGTGGAGGATACAAATATAGGGGTACAACAGATTCAATCGCAACTGGCAAGCTTGCATATGGAATTGTAGAGGATGAAGAAGTGAAAGGATGTCCAGTGCAAGGTGCATGTAGAAGTTTGGTGCCCAAAGTGCAAGGGCCAAGGTCATGATAAGGACCACTATCCTATTTATCAGAACTACCTCATTATGGGAGGTCTTGCTCCTCTAAAACGAACAAACATCATTGGACCAAGTGCGGGAATACCCTTATGGTGTGATATCTATCAGATAGTTGAGAAGCATGTGATTGATATCTGTCATCTCCTACAAAAATTTGTGTAGACACTACAACAATTATTTTTTACTTTATGTAAGCTAGTTGGGCATGATGAGCAGAATTGCCAAAGCTATTAACTAATTATGGAAGAAACCCCTATGTATAGAATGCAGATGGAAAATAAACCTCGGTATCAGTGCACGATTGCAGTGCATGAAAGATTCCAGGGATGAGGAAGAGGACGCAAAGGATAAGTAGGAAGGGGTCGTAGATAAATAACTTGTTATAATTGTGGAGAAGTAGGTCATTTTGCACACGAATGATAGAATCCAATGCATCCCCCCCACCAATATTACCGACAATTTGCTCATATTATCGAAGACTTCCTATTACTCATAGTTAATATATAGGAAGAGAAGACACAAACATCTATCTAGAATATTCATATGATGAGGGTGGAGCCTCGTGAGGAAAAGACTAGCATTAATATAGTAACATGAGGTGGTATTGGCACAGGAGAAGATAAGGAAAAGCAGCTAGAAATTGAAGGATGGGTACAGAAGGCTGTTGATAAGGAAGTTGGATTCTACCTAAACAGAGCTACAAAAAAAACATTATGGAAGCCAAAAAGAGCTTCACTGAGGCCTCTACCTTAGGAAGTTGAGAGAAGTCTAGTGAAAACAATGACGCAGAGGATGTAGATCCTCTGTTATTAGATACTTTTCTGAAGACTTGCATGAAGCTATTATGAGATAGAAAGGTTGTAGAAGGACTCCAAAGGTTAATTGAAAACTGTACAAGGACAAGGCACCTCCAAAATAGTGCACTGTGTGAAAAGTTGACAAAATCAAGAAATGAACAATTCGTGAGATGAGCCTATCTGCATAGATCACAGAGCACAAAATGGAATAGGTAATTCTTGATCTAGGATCTGATGCGAATGTGCTACCAAAATAGACATGGGAAATAATGGGGAGACCTATGTTGCAGTGGTCTCCTATCTAGCTTCGCATGGAAAACCAATAGAAAATCATTCCTATGGGGTGCTTGTATGGGGTTAAGGTGGATATTGAAGGAGGAAGCACCTTGGTCGATTTTCAAGTTATCGAGATAGTGGAAAATAGTAATCCTTAACTTGCGCTACTAGGCATTTATTGGACCTTTGACATCGATGCAGTCATTAATCTTGAGAAGTGAATAATAATATTTGAAACAAAAGAGTTCTGATTAATTATTCCCTTAGATGCATCTAAAGGTGCATGATACAAGAAACCCATATGAGATTATGAAGAGAAGGATGATCTGGATCAGATATTTAAGATCACTGTGAGTGATGAAGACTAGATCAATCCTATAGAATGTGGATGAATTATCTGTGATAGAGGTAGCTCCTATGCGTCAGATTCTGACAATGATTGATCATTGGTAGAACAAATTACGTAAAGTCTTCTCTCTATGCTGCAACATGTTGACCAAATTGCTTCACTACGTTTGCATGAATATACAAAATATCTCTCATTATCATGGTTTATATTATGTTAATTTTTTTTGTATAAGTTTGAAAGGGAGGTGGTGGAAGAGCATCAATTCCATGCACTAGATCTAGCGTTGCACACTATGTGATCTCATTGTCGGGGTATGCATAGGAATAGCTTCGCTGATTGGAAAGAATACATGTGAATGATGAAATTGAGGTTCGGGTACACCAATACCCGTATGACCCAAAAATACACTAGAAAATATGATTTGCATGAACATCTGGCATGGTGCACTAGAGCTTGGGTAGAAGAACCTCAACCTGAATTGGTGCACATTTTTTTTCACAGGTTGGATACCATTCCGATGAATTGGTACCTAAAAACGGAGCTACGTCATGGAATAGGTGAGTGTGATATCCTTAGGGAGAGTTTCTTGTTAACCTTTAGCTTTGAGGATGGCTTTGAATGTATTCATGAAGCGATCCAAGATATTAAGGTTGCAATATTTAGAATTCCTAAGGAGCCAAAAGAATGGGTTCAACGAGACTGGAATATGAAGTTGTGGCATGCAGCGAAATACAATAACTTGACCATGGAAGAAGAAGAAGATGATCCTAGAAATATCAAGATTTTATAGTATGAGGGACGGCGTGAAGTCGAAGGACCCAAAGCAGTAATCCATGACATAACAGAACCTTTGAAGACTAAACAGGTAAACATTGGATCAAACACATAGTCGAAGTTTTCTAAAATTGGGGACTATTGGGATGAGGATATAGTTCATATGGCCACTGAACTACTGCACGAATACCATGACTTCTTTCTGACCAAGTTCTCAGATCTGAAGGGGATAGTAGGGGACCTGGGAGAGATGAATATTACCTTGAACCCCAATGTAAGGCCTGTAAAACATCGAACCTACCATTTGAATCCCAAGTATAAGGGAAAAGTATGCAAGGAGTTCGATAAAATGCTAGAAGTTGGGATCATTGAGCCACTAGAAGAATCAGACTATGTAAGTCCAATGGTAGTTTAGGAGAAAAAGAAATAGGATGAAATTTGGATATGCATAGATCTTACAAAGCTCAATGACGTGTGAGTGCATGACCCATTTCCAAAGCCATTTACAGATGAAATCCTAGAGAATGTTGGGGTCCAGGAAGCCTATGCATTCACTGATGGTTTCTCAGGGTACCATCAGATCAAGATTGCATTAGAGGACCACATAAAAACCACCTTCACATCATAATGGGGATGTTTTCAATATACAATAATTCCATTTGGATTGAAGAATGCACATGCGATCTTCTCACAGGTAGTCATCACATCTTTTAAGGAATTTATCCACAAGTTCATAGAAGTTTACCTCAATGACTGGACTGTCTTTGGGTTGTTAAAATGCCACGTTGCAAGTCTACACCTTATGTTGGACACCTGTCATAGACATCAAATCACCCTGAATTTGAAAAGATGCATCTTCTCTATTCCTTATGGGATATTGCTATGTCATGTAGTTTGAGGCCATGGATTGATGGAATACCCTACCAAGTTAGATGTTATTATCAATTTGGAGGCCTCGAAAAATTTCAAACTAGCTACGCACGATACTGGGCCATACGGAATATTATGCAAAGTTTATCAATGCATATGTGAAGTCACAGCGCCAATGGAGAAATTGTTGAAAAAGGGTGCCACATTCTGTTATGATGAAGACTGTCAAAATATCTTAGACATTTTAAAGGAGAAAATGGTCACAGTGCCCATTTTAGTCTTTCTGGATTACAAAAAGGATTTTCATGTTCATGTGGACACTTCTTATATTGTGCTAAGTGCGGTGCTGACCCAATTAGGTGGAGGAGATATTGATCATCCTATAGCATTTGTGAATAGGAAGTTTTCTAAGGTGGGGAAGATCTACTTGAGTACAGAGTGTGAAGGACTAGATACAGTCTACACGTTATAGAAATTCTAGCACTATGTGTTAGGCGTGCACTTCAAGATGTACACAAACCATTCTGCTCTAAAATATCTGGTTAATAAGCCTGTGTTGGGGGAGAAGATCTGCAGATGGCTATTTCTTTTTTAGGGGTATGATTTTGAGGTAATTTTGAAGGTCAAACAGTTGAATACTGGTCCTAATCATCTCTCTGAGATTGAGACTAGTGATGAGCCTACTAGTTTGGAAGAAGGGTTGCCTGATGCACAACTCTTTCATGTGCATGTCACAAATGATCACTTTGCTAATACAATCCAGTTTTTAATGATTAGCACAACCCGAGAGGGATATTCTATAGAATAGAGGAAGGAGTTGGTGATTCATGCAAATTATTTTTCTGTGATCGTTGGACACCTATATAAAATGGGTTGTGATGAGATACTACTTGGATATGTCCCATAGTTTGAATGAACCAGCATTCTCGCAGAAGCACATGGTGGAGTAGCACGAGGCCACTATATAGGAAGACGGACCACGTAGGACTTTGGTAGCCAATGGTACATAATGATGCAAAAGCATATTGTAGGGCATGTGATTCTTTCCAAAGAATAGGGAAATCATCATGGGTGGACGAAACACCCTTAAATCCACAAATAACTTTGCAGGCATTTGATAAGTGGGTGATTGATTTTGTGGGTCTAATCCAACCACTAGAGAAAAGGTCTGGAGTGTGGTATATTATTAAAACAACTGAATACTTGATGCGATTAGCGAAAACAAAACTGGTAAAGGATTGTAGTGCAACTACTGTTGCGAATTTTATTTTTGAGTTTATCTTGTACCACTTTAGCTAGCCTAAGATATTGATGAGTGATAGGGGCACACACTTCTTAAACAAAATGTTTGACGTGATGCTTCAAGAATTATAGGTATATCATAATAAATGTATGCCCTATCATCCTCAAGCTATTGGTATGGTTGAAGCCTTCAACAACATCCTAGAAAGTGCTTTAACAAAGGTTTTCAATGCGAAGCAAGATGACTGGGATATGTGCATACCAACAGTCTTGTGGGCATATAGAACTACCTATAAAATGCTAACAGGCCAAACCCTCTTCAAGTTGGCCTATGGGCAGGAGGCTCTGATGCCCATGGAATATATTGTGTCGAGTCTACAGATTGCAACTCTCACTTATATGGCTCATCCTAAGACCATGGTGGAGTGCCTCGCACAACTGATGGAATCAAAGGAGGATCAGCTTTTAGCAGGATTTTTACCAACAGGTGCAAAAGGAGTGCAAGAAGGCATGGCACGATTGACATATAAAGCAATGCAAGTTCCAGGTTACTAATTTGCTTTTATTATATAACATCAAGTTTATGAAATTTCCTGGAAAGTTTCAAATGCATTGGCTTGGACCCTATGTGTTAAAGGAAAATATAGATGGTGGCACAATTAAGCTCGCAAAGCTAAATGGAGAATTGTTTCTAGGTAGAGTCAATGGCAGTCAATTGAAGTTGTACAATGGTGATCCTACCCCTGCACAATGACTATATGATGGCCAGATAGTCTTAGTAGTCTAGGGAGTTGCAAGGATGTACGAGACTATAAACTACACTTCTTAACAATTATAAGGACGAGGTAAGAGAGTTGCATGAGGGAAGAAAGTAGAGCGCCGAGGGAAGCTGCATTAAGGTGGTTGCACCATGAAGGTCGGTATCATGCAACTGGGTGAAAAATTAGTCGCTAGATGCACTGTAGATGATTGGATGGAAAAATTTCAGTGAGGAGGAGTGGGGAGGGCACATTTATGGGGCAAATATTTGGAAATATTTCGCCAAAGATGCATGAATGTAGAATTTTGGATGGAACAGTTGGATTTGAAT
Source organism: Pinus taeda (assembly GCA_000404065.3). Taxonomy (NCBI): domain Eukaryota; kingdom Viridiplantae; phylum Streptophyta; class Pinopsida; order Pinales; family Pinaceae; genus Pinus; species Pinus taeda. Next base: position 31,432 of record APFE031666101.1, read on the forward strand.
TCAAATTCATCTATAAATATGGCATGTCACCTCACATTAGAACACTTTGCATCCTCAAGATTTATTTTACAACATTTTTCCTTGTGCTGCACCAATAGCTGAAATATATGTCCAAACCAGATTAGGAAGAACTCTTCTCAAGACTAGGATTGACTAACATACTTGAGTTTCTTCCTGAGCATTTTCTTTCCAAAATGATGACTACTCCACCAGAAACAACAACAACACCCTCTAAACTCACACCTTCCATTGAAGCAATGTCCTTAATGCCCATAAGAATTCTGACTATGACACCTAGGTCTCCTATACCTAAGCCATCTCCAACTAATAAAAAACAAAATAAGTCGTAGCAAGTCTTGGTGAGACAATCACCGCGAAAAATTCCCACTCAGATCTGACAGAAGGGGAAAATGGAGAAAATGCAACAACCACATGAACCCCTTGATTTAGATAAAGAATAAATTTGTGGAGGTGTCGAGGAGATGGATATCAAAGAGAGTGAACCTATGAATGAGCTCCTGAAGTACATCCCACCACGTAAGGGCAAAGCCAAGGTGCTGAAGGCCCTAGAAACTGAAAAATTTATGATCTCTACACCACTGTGGCCACAGAAGGTGTTGTTTGAGGGTGTGTTGTTGGACCACACTCCATCGCTCAAGCTGGAGAATTGGGACTTGGCAGGTGATGAGAAGTTTCCTCCGCTTGTGCTAAACAAATATTTTGTCAAAATCTACTATGAGGAAACTAGGGTCACATGCTTTGAACTAGTGAAATGGGTCGTAGGAATTGAGAAAGTGGGCCTCTTGAACATACTTTGGGTGCCACACATTAGCTAAACAAACATTAACACCATGTGTGTTAGACAATCACTCACCTTGGTGCACGATGGGTGTCTCTAGTTGGGAGAACCCATCGCTATTCCTGACATGCTAATCCACATGATCACTTCACTTCCCTACCAAGGTGTGGATCCAGCAGAGGCATTCGGTGGGTAAACAAAACAAAAGAATCTCATCGATCAGATGAAGAGTCAGTTTGGCTTTGTTAAAAAGCCGCGTGGATATTCCATCTACTCCATTATAGAGAAGGGGTGTGGTTTGCTATGAACATTTTTGCATGCAAGATCATGCGAAAGTGTTGCACAGATGAGGTTATGGTGTGAATGATTTCCTTAGCTATGCAATGTGCCAATGGAGTCCAGTACAACTAGGCTTAGTATTTGTGTAAGGAGTTTTTAGAAAATTTTCAAGAGGCCTAGGATGAGAGCAAGGAATTTCACTATTCTTGGCTATTATTGTTGATTGTCTTTTTAGCATGAAGGATCTTGGAGGATGGTTAGTTTCCTCCTCACGACCCATACCTTCTAGAGGTAGAAAGTTCGCTTCATTTTGGGCCACAAAGGATGCAACACAGGTCATAGAGACAAAGATTTTTTGGGTGCTAGTTGAGATGGTTCTATGCATGGTGATTAGCCAAAATCCTAGGTTGTCACCTACCTTACTTGAGAAACTTGAGCGCTACGTAGAGTTCAAAGAATATTTCCACAATGTATCTATTGTCACATGATGGGATCTGAGGAAGGTATGGTATAAGTTTCCTTACCTTGTTGGCAAGGCAAATGTACAAGAGATTTTTGATAAATGGCTAGGGGACTGGAAAGTTCCATCATATCTAGGTGCGAGAACATGCAAGGCAGCAAAAGGTACCACTGCACAGAAATGAGCAGCAAAATAGAAGGAGGAAAAGTAGAATGTAGCTTAGGAGAAAGCTGCGCAGCAGGAGGGAGCTGCCACTCAAGAGAATGCTACTAAGGTAGTTGTTGCTAAGGAAACTATTGACAAAGAGTGGACAGACAAGGAGACCACAATATAGGTTGAGGAGTCTAACTCCTAGCATACTGAGGATAAGAAGGATTCAAATGTCATACAAGGTAGGGGTACAAAGCAGGGAACCCCCTTTGTGGTCAAGAAAAGACCGAAGAAGATCACCATGGTACCACTAAATAAGGAGAAGTCCACAAGATTCTCCTAGGTGGATCTGCTACTCCTCACTAAAGAGGACTTAGGCGCGACCAATGACAAGGTCTCAGACACCACAATAGATCTCTGGGACCAATTTGAGTAGCAATACTAATAGGTGCTGGGACATTTGTAGAAGGATCTACGTGACCTCTAGATCTAGACAAGGTGACTGTAAGAAAGCTTAGGGAAAGTGAGAGGGATTCAAGCAAGCCTACAACAAGCAAGCATGACAATACTAGACATAGATTAGACTTTGGATGTCTGACTGATTTAGTTTCTAGATGACGCTCCATCTGCCCAATTAGAAGAAGTGAATACCCAACTCTCCCACATCAAGGATATAGGTTTCAACTTCACGACACTCCCTATATAGACTCTACATGAATTGCACCAAGGTGTCTCCAATGAGCTAAGGGTTAGGGAGTATTGCACGCTATTGGTCATTAATGAACTTAGGAATGATAACCAACATATATTCCAAGAAAAGGAACAGTAATTGAAGGAGAAAAAAGAGTTAGCCATGAGCATCTAGGACATAGAAGTAATGATTTTATAGGCATGTAATGTGCTGCCTGAACTCAACATTTTAGTAGAAGTAGAATCAACAGAAAAGAAACAAAAGCTTGTTGCAGCGGTTAGGGAGTCGAAGATGAAATCGACCAAGTTTGATTTGAGCTATAGTTACAAATTTTATATCTGCAGCTGAAATTGCAGTTGACAACTCCACCATACATTCAGGAGTAGCACAGAGCCACCATCAAGGAAGGAATGACCACATTAAATGCAACAGTAAAGGGCTACACTGAATTATTTGAGAAGGGCATGGAGCTTTGTTAATCATTGTAGGAGGACCCCACTCTATAAAATATCAGCACTAACTCTAGGGAAATGAAGAAACAATTTGATGAGATAAGGTCGATTGCATGCACTTTGAAGCCACTACAGAGGTTCACACGGTTATAGGTTGGAAAGAAACTACAAATTGGAATTGAAGAACTACATTAGAAAGAGGCCATTCTTAGGGTGAGAACATATCCTAAAGCAGAGGAAGCCATCCAGCTCATTTTGTGCATGTAGAACAAGCTAAAAGGAATCCAACAAAATAAAAGGACAATGGGCCTCCCAACAGAAGGCCCTACTACAGAGAAGCTCATCAAAGAAGTGGAGCAGGAAGAAATGCAGGGAATAATTGATATGTAGGTTTTGAAGATGGAGTTCCATGAACTCCAGACCAAGATTGAAGTGTCAGATGAGTGACTTGAGGACGACTCACCAAATTGTGATGGGGGCCTGTTGGGATGGGGTCCATGGGGTAAATTTTGTAATTTCTTTTTGAAAATATGTAAAGTTTCCATGATTTGTAGAAGTGGAGAGGAAAGATAGTAAAATTCAAAGGGGGTTTGGTCGCTTAGGTGGGTAGGTGATAGGAAAGTTTTTAAACCCACTCATGGTCCACAGATTAAAGTATTGTAAGAAAAAAGGGTATAAATAGAAGACTCATAGTGAGTCTAGAGGAGAACTCATTTATATAAATATTTGTAAGGGAATGTAAGCTAAGGTAGGAAAGCTCTGTTTCCTATACTTAGGCGAAGGCGAAGGCTCCTACAGGTGAGTGCGTGAAGACCTTGGTAAGTTCACAAGGTGAGTGTGCAAGCCCCTATAGTTGAGTGTGCAAGGAAAAACAGTCTATATCTGAATGATTACATTCAATAAAGATTGTTTGAGACAATGCTTTTCCATCTATTTATATATTCTTACTTTAGCAACTTTTAATATGTTCTCTCTATATTGCAATTTATATCAATGAATGCATATCTTGTGCACGAAAGTGGTAGAGAAGTACATTTTATACATGTTATGAATAATTAAAGGCCTTTGTAAAGTTCTGGATGTTGTTTAAGTGAATTACTGTGATTATCTATTTTGTAAGGGTTAGAGTTCGCAAAGATAGAAATACGCCCCAAGAACCGCAGGAACCTACTAGACACACCTCTAGATGCAGAAGCCTGGTTCTGTCATCACCCAATATTTTTTTGAGTGAGAATATAGCTTGTGCTATGTAAGCTATTACTGAAAGGGTAAGAATTTTAGGATTTTGTTGGTTAGTGCAACTAACATTGAACTTCGGACAGGCCCTAACAAGCGAGCACTTGTAAAGGGAAATTGTGATGACAAACAATTATTGGCTCATCTATTGCCTCTTCTCTATGTTGGGTTTACATATCTTTAAAGTTAATGACTTCTCAATGGAAAATATGATCCACTCAAATGGTAAACCTTTGGTTGAATTATAAATATCGTACCTCTTCTAGGATCCTCATTCCTCAACTAGGTATTGTAAGTAAATAATGTCTTTTATTGTTGATCCCGTTAAGTAGAGAAAGGAAAAGGGGAAATATAAAAGCAAGAAAACTAATATTAGAGGTTATACAAAATACTTCTCTGAAGGGGAAACCTCCTCTACTCTTAGTAAGTCAGGATCCCTATTCCACCTATAAAAAATAATAAGTGTCGAAGCACTATCCTATTAAATAAATAAATAAATGGTGAAAGAAGGGAAAGGCTTCCTGAGTGAGGAGACGAAGCAAGTGATATTGCTGGGGTATTGACCAGGCTCACTCGTAGTGAAGTAATGCTCGCTCTCTTGTAGTGACTCTGCTAGGGTACTATCTAATATTGGTAGTAGTATAAGAGCACTAGCGATGAAACTTATAGTCTAGATATATTTAACTCACCACATATATTACCTTTTCCCAGATCAAAACAATTCTGATTTTGGAAGCCTTTATTATCTGTTTAACCAAGTAAGGGAACATAAGGGATTATATCTCTAACCAAGTTAAGTAGGGAAGCCAAGGTAATCCACAATATGAATCAATACTTACTAAAATACTGAGTCTTTTCACTTAGAGAATTAAACCTAAACAAAGAAGATAGATTTCTACTATTGTGTCACCAAATGTTGTCGCTATGATCAAGAACCTCAAATTTTTTTCCCACACTTCAATTTTGGATCATACTTAAAATATTGTGATATTTCATTCTATGGTGATTCCATGATCATTTGATCTTTTGTAAAACTTTTATATCTTATTCCTAGTTTTAAGTATTAAGTCACTTGCACACCCATGCTCAATCTTCGATGAGTTCATGAGAACACTTCCTTCAAATCATGTTGACAGTCAATGTGCACTTTTGTTCATAGTCTCCCTCACCTTGGTTGTCATTGTACTTCTATTTCTTTGAGTGTTCGCAATTATTTATTTTGCACACCTCTGTATTCACAAGTGTCACTTTCACTTTGTCATATGTCACTTTCAGTTTTTTTTTCCTTAATAAGAATCATACTCATGTTATCCTCACTCTAGCATGTGTTTTCATTAATTTCTTTAACTTTTGGAAGTGTCGCTTTGTTATCGTTTCAAGGTATGATTGTTATTCATGAGTCCTGTGAATTTCCTTGGATTGCATCAATGCAATTCATGTGTGTGATCCATGTTTTAGTTTTGATCAGATGCATTTATCTCTTTTATTCTATTGGTCTCACACATAGTGATTTTGAAGTCATTTCTTGATCATATTATTTAGTGGAAATTATAAAGGAATTATCCTTCTTACTATGTAATGAGCACAACTTATCCATGAGCCTCATTGACCCATTTTCCCTCCCATACTTATGCATTGTCTTTTCTAGTGTCTCCTTCCTCTCATACTGCATTATTACTTCCTAAGGATAAGTCACCTAGCCTTGTGCTACCTCCCTCACTGAAAAGCACATTCTAGACCAACAAGTGGCCATTACTGGAGAGAACACCCCCTCCAAGCTTGAGCACACTTTAAAACAATGAAGTATAGTTCAAAATAATGAAGAATACTTCTAAACAATGAAGCACACTTTAGAGAAACAAAATGCACTTCAAACTCTTAGTGAAAATTTTCACATCAGAAGAAAAATGACCTTCTCTCCTCTAAAATCACATTCTAAACAAATAAGGAACTTCTTGCCTTAAAAACCACACTCTAAGATCTTGGGCACACTTCAAAACCATGAGCACACATTAAAATTATGAGTGCAGTTCTTCGATATGAAGAAAAGAACCCTCTTAGATAGCATGTTGCACTCACGAAGCACAAAACTTAATCCTTCCATTTGAGTGCATGGCGCAATAATGAAGCAAAAAGAAATGTTCCCTCTTAGGTTCCTTGTCACACTCATGAAGCACGAAACCTTAGAGAGCATGTCAAACTCAGAAAGTACGAAGCTTCATTCCTACCTTTGAGTTCATGTCACACTCATGAAGCATGAAATCTGAGCACATTCCTTCGAGACAAAGAAATGCAACCTATTAGAGTGCATGTCGCGTTACTAAGCATGAAGCTTTATCCTTCCATTTGAGTGCATATCATACTCATGAAGTAAAACACTTAAGTGCACTCCTTCAACAGAAATAACTACACCCTATTTAAGTGCATAACCACACTTCAAAGGATTTAATGTCTTTCCTTTGTCGATTTAGCATGCACCCATGTGCCCTCCTTGTCCTTGAGTGCATAATCACACCTTAAAGGCCTGAGAGCCTGAAGCATCACTCATTTGTCTCTTCTCAATGTGCCCAAAGGACACACTAGAAGCTGAAGAGTCATGAGCGTATTTAAGGTCATTCTTCTTGTTATAAAAGAAACCTTACAACTCAAGCAAGCGGAGTTTTGAAGCATAAGTTTTGGAGAGATAATCTTGGCTTCCATACTTGGCATAGGAGAGACTACTATTCTTTGGAGTAGCAAGAGATGACTAGGTTCTCATCATTGTAAACATGTACTTGGATTTTCCACCTTATAATTGAGTTCAATGAGCCAACACATGTTCATGCATGTATCGCAAATGTTTTAGGACTATTCTTAGGATGTTTATGATATATGTTGCTTTCATATTTACTAGAGAAATCAAACCATTTTGATGGTGTTGGTACTTATATTGTTGACTGTGTGTTGTATTTGTTTGACAATCATTATGTGAAATATTTTGGTAATGAATATTTTATGCTCTCGTGTGTTTCTCTTAGGTTCATAGTGTTACTTCCTTCTAGAGGCTGACCTTTTGTCTTCTGCTCATGACAGTATCCTTCCACACATTGTAATTGGTGTTTCACAATGTCAACATAATTTCTTATTCAAGGTTTATGTATATAAACTCTTATCTTATCCATTGAAAGCAAGGAAAATGTTTGTGTTATGATGGTTGGGCCAATACTATGGATGGGGCTCCTACTCCAAATGGTCTCAGGTCTAATTGTGACTTCACATTGTTGAGACCTGTATGTGTTGGCAATATCCAAGACCATCAATCGCTTATTGATTTCATTTGTAGACCTATGGCTAAATATTATGATAATGAAGTTGCTACCAAGTATATGAAGAATGAACAGGTCACAAAAACCAACAAACACATAGAGATCAAGTGTCGTCCAGTATTCTACCAAACATTTTTAAGGAGCATGTGACGCACATGGGAGTGATCCAATCTTTAGACTATGCTATTTCAGTGGGAGTTACCACATGATGTTTTTTTCATTACAGTCTTGTTATTTACATTATAGTTATAATAAATTTCATGATGCATATTTATTTATATATGTATATTGTTGTGCATACACAATGTGGTTATGTCCAAAATTTGTCTGAGACTATGTGTACTCATTAAATTTTTCATACAATAGACATGATTTGGAACGAAATGAATAAACCTTTATCTTGATAGGATGGTAATGGCTTTTACAAGGCAATTTGACGTGAGATATTAGGATGAGATCACATGTCTATGAAGCACGAGGACCAAGGAATCCACATGATAGACAACATAAGGGATGTGAATTTTGCCTACAGCAACTTTATAAATAATTACCTAATTTAAACTCTTAAGTTCACTAATGATTCTAGTTTTGGGACCATGGAATTGTTTTACTACAAAATAGAAATACTACGAATATCCATGATCCATTATTAGGAGTATCCTTGAAATTTGGTGAATGTTCAAGTATTAGTTGAATTATTTTAGGCAATGTTATTTTAATAAAGAGTAGTTGCTCAATATCTAAAATATTTTGACCTAAAATTAATCTTAATATATATGGGGACCAAGTGGGACATTGTTAAAATAATTGTAATAACGTTAAAATTATAGAATGATCCTCATATATATCATTATTAATGGGTAGTGGTAGCCTAAAATGATGAACAATATTTTGAATGGTTTTTTTGCATGTCTCCCTTAATGGGAGGGAAACACAAAAAATTATTAATATAACAAGGAAGTTGTCCTATTTCCCTCACACTTATGAAAGTCCAATCTATAGAGCATAACAAGGATAGATGGTAGAGGTGCTACACAATTTTAGCAAAATGATAGAAGATAGAACCAAAACTGACAAGAGATTAGAATAACTTAAAGGTATGGATCTAATTTTACCTTGCCATATTTAATTCACAACAAATCTTTGATAAAATGGATTTATTATGGTTGAGATGTTTATATTTAACTTTGAAATATTCAAAAATAGTCTTGAATATTTAGAAATGCCATAGATAAAATGGTATACCATGAATAATAGCTAGGAGGCCTAGGTGGTCAGAAATCTCATGCATATTCCTATGAATCCTAGGTCTAGCAAGAATTGTTTAACTAGGGTGATGAGCGTTCGAGTAAGTTATAAGCCCAAATAAAAGTTTCTAGATAGTGGAGGATGAGTAGTCTCTCTTAAAACAATACACCCATCATCTATATATAGTTGTGAAGTTCACATATCCCCAAAATGTCATTGATGTTAGCATTAAAATATTGGAGTCTTCAGTAAATAATTTGCCCATCTATGATTTATGTTCATAGTGAAGATAATTGCCAACAATCCCAACACTAAAGAAAAGGTAAGCATAAATATCAATGCTTTGAGTAGCTTGGTGACCCTGTTAGAGCTTAAATTGTTTCCAATGCTGGTTGAGAATTAGGTGCTAATAAACGAAGAGAAAATGTTGATGAATGATGTTGTTTGCAAAATAATGGCCATCAATGCCACAATTGAGTTATGTTTCAATGCCATAATGCATAGAAAGATTATAAATGCATACTAAGCCAACTCTAACCAAACTAACAATAATATGGGAATTGAAATCTTGAGTAATGATATCAAACCATTGAGCCATTCTCAATATAATTTGACTCCTTATGTACTTTTGATATCCACAATGAGCATAATAACACTAGAAGAATTTTTAAAATCTGACGAGATGGCCATCGTTGCAACTACTATGATTTGTTTTTTTTAAACATTATGAGGGGAAATATTATGCATAGATGAAATTTCGATTCTATGGTTATGGCCTATGTGAAACTGAATGTGAAGTTGCACATTATTATAAATATGCTAAGTGGATGGAGGAAATCTTGCACAAAAATATCTGGAAGAAATATAGATTGTGTATGCAAACCATTTTAGTGATGGCCTTGTCTTTTCTTCACCATATGAGATTTATCTTCATGTTCATTCAATTGAAAATTGTCACTTGCATTTCACTAAGGAGGAGAATAATAGATCCCTAAAGGGTTAGGAACATTAAACCCCATTACTTAAATCGATAGTGTTGACTGTAGATTGGTGTTATCCCCATGGCTAGGCTCAAAATCACCTAGTATAATGTTATATTAGTGAAATTATGGAAAACCCCCACTGCTACATAACCATTTTTCTGATGTAACCATGGAGAATAAATGATTACATATCTCTATACTAGTAAAGAAACCTTCTCAAGACCCTTGGTCCAATTTCTTTCTTAATGCCTTAACTTCCTCCATATCCTAAAAAACAAAACTTATTAAAACCAATAACATAGAGAAGGTCACACAAATCCACAAATGTATAAATTATCAATGAAAACCTCAATAAGTGTTGGCCAACAATTGATCTTATGGTTACTATTGAAATTCCAGGAAGAAACATATAGAAAAAATTGGTTTTCCTCCATAATTGTCTGTTTTATCTCCTCGTCCTGGGTGAATTCATTGTTTTGGTGTTTTCCTGTGATATAGTTTCTATGTACATGTGTTTTGATGTCTGCAAGGAAGGTGCTCTTGGTAAATATAACCCTATTGTTATAGGTGTTGGTGTCTGAGTGAGAATAAATTATTCCACCCTTTTCCACATTTGTTTATCAATCGGAGTGCATAAAATTTTCAAGGTAACGCAGAAGGTATATGCAGGGGAAGGTTACAATCTCAGATTTGTAGGTTTTGACCATGTACAGAAATTAGAAGCATACGAATTATAAAAAATAGAAAATAAACAATGCGAGATCATAACACATAAAACACATATATAAAGAGATTTTCCCCTGGATCCCAAAATCGGGACTACCAACTTGATTTTTCATTATATTCCTTTCAATGTCACAATACATATTTATAGATGCCAAAAGCATATAATACCATGGACCAAAAACAATCGTGTCAAAAACCATGGACCGAAAACCATCGTGTCTAAAACCATCTGCGAAAATCATGCACAAAACCATAGGTAGGTTTTCCCAACCTAATATAGGATCCTAAAAACAAAATTTTCTGGGGCAATGCCCCAGAGCCCATAGAGGCAGGTTACCTGCACCCCTTAAACTCCTTGTGACCCCCTCACTACACAATTGATGCAACGAAGGGGGGGCTTCGCTGCCCCTGTAACTCCTCGACTAAGTATGTGGGCTAGTCGTGGAAAGAATATAACACAACTCAACAAGATTAACTGCGTTAACTCACAATTAAGAAGAGAATGACAATGTGCTTGTATTTAATATAAGATAAACTAATATGATGTTTTTCTTTGCGTGACTAACGCCTCGCATAGGAATAAAACCCCTCTGATACAAATACATCCCCAAAATCTGACAACTAAAGCCCAAAAATATGCAACTGTTAGAACAACAACTAATTTCCAAGAGAGCAAGAACAATAAAGACCCAAAATAGGCTTTGAAAGCAGTTGTGAGTTGGTTATGTTGTTGCAGCATTGCTAAACAACTGCTGTGAACGAGAAACTACTGCAGAAAGCTGTGAAGGTGATACCTATTCATCGAAATCTGCAGAAATAATATGGTTTAGTAGTTCGCATAGCCAAAATCCTGGTGACCTTACTTCATCAATTAAATATTCCAAGAGAAGTTAGAAAGAAGGGTTACCTCATATATTTATCACAATAAATGCATATCATTTGGTGCAAAAAGGATGAGAGGATAGGTGAAAATATAAGGAAAAAGATACGACGATTTGGTGCCAACATCTCCCCCAACTGGCCTTCTACATGCCCTCATGCAACTCGCTACTTCCTCAGGTCTGGGTTAGAATGGTTATAGTCAGCATGGAGTTGGGCAAGATCATACTCATCTACCATTTCTATTCCTGGGGGTTTGTATCCTTCAGTGAGAAGAACACCCTTACACCAATCGCCTGGTACATTGTAAGCTGGGGTGTAATTCTTTGCTGGAAACCAAATGATGAGGAACCTAAACCAGAGTCCCATTCACTAGACCTCACATGTTTGAATGCATGCTACATATCTCGACACTTGACTTAGTGCCCGTGCAAAATTTGGCACTCTGAAAGGTTCCCTGTTCGGGACATCTATAGGTGACATCATCGACCTCTTTTGACAACTATCAAGGGCCTCATGAAACTTGACTATTTGTTTGACACAAAGGTCAATACACCACTTCCATGTCCTCATCATCCACTATATATTTCCCTTAATCTCTAAAAAGGTGTTGTGCTTATTGTACATAGTTACAGACCATTCGTGGTCCCCTATCATCATAAGAGACTTTGTGTTTTGATTTGACTCAAATGTATTAGAAGTCTTCTACCAATTTATCTAGTAGATAGTATAGGAGGTGAGAGCCCTTAAATGAATGTCCCCCACACATGGGACTGGGTTAAACTCTTTGTCATTGCACATGAAGTATCCATGCAGATAAATCTCACACATCAAATGTTGGGTTACCAAATCATGGATTCTTAGTATACAGAGAAACTATACAGAGTCCTCGATCTCATGACTGACCTCCTTCTTAATAATTTCGAAACATAAGAAAACAAATTTCTCATGCAAGAACAAGGCATAAATAGAACCAGGAGGGTGACATGCCATTACCTGTTGTGACAAGATAAACATCTGTTCTTTGTCAGATTTCAATTGCAACACTTGCCTTTCCAGCCATTCTACTTTGAGCTGCTGCTTTGCATTCCTCAACCATAATATGTCCACTCACTCTATATACTTGAAGATAGAATTGGATGGTTCTTCTTGGACCCTTTTCACCTCATTCTAATAGCAAGCCATGGTGTATTTCCAAGTTTGAATCTCGGCTATTAAAGAGAATCCATAGTTGTCGAACAAGTGCTCTATAGGATTCGTTTGATTAGCAACAGAGGTTGTAGCCATATCATCTACCTGTTTTCTTGCTTCAACCACTGTATCCTTAGGCTTCTTAGCCCACAATATATACTTTCTTACCTGCTTCTTATGTTGATGGACCTGTCCTCTTAGCCTTCAAACCTATGTCTTCAACCGCATCATGTCTCTGAACTACAGCTGGTATTTCTTTCTAATCGGTGGCCTCCTCTTCTCATAGGGTTCTATTCACTCCTCCTTAACAATCACTTCATCTGCCCCACATCTGGTTTAGCAGGTGGTGGATTACTCAGATGATCCAAGTGGATATTGGTGGCCACCCGCTAATTCGACTTGGATCCCCTCTAAGTGCTTCGTGCAGTTTTTTTCAGTTTCCTTAATTATAGCACAATTTACTATTTTTAGCAGTTTTTCGGGTCCTTAACTTCCGGAGCCATTTTTAGGCCCTAAACGACGTTTTTTGGGAAATCTACCGCCAGC